>JACM01006672.1:0-37566 GCA_000787095.1 Periophthalmodon schlosseri | reverse complement strand
ATACACCTTTAATGACATTTTAATCAGTAACATGCTTTTATATTAACCTACATTACACAATACAATTCTTAAAGGTGCATTATGTAACATTTCCTGGTCTGCCACCTGCTTGTCACCATAAAGATGAAGATTGCCTGGGAAGTTCCACAGCATGGCATTTACAATAACTTATCTCTATGGGCCAGCTTGCTTTGAAGACCTACACTTTGATAAATGCAATATAGGTAAGTTTGCTATACTCTGGGACATTCCGGAAAAAGCAATAACATCTCTATGATAACAAGCAGCTGGTTGACACCCACCAGAAAAGTTACACATTGCATCTTTAAGAAGTATTCAGTGAAAAAGTAGCTGTAGCTGTCAGATTAATGGTTTGCCAATTTTAATATTTAATGCAGCTCTAGTTTGATACATACATGCAGGGAAACCTCTGTGTCTCCAGGCTTTAGCTGTAACACGTGGTCATCGCTCTCAAAGGGGATGACTTTGGCGTTGGGATGATAGTCGAATCGTCTGCTCCACAGCTCACTTTTTCCGTCCATGTGAACCGACAGACGACCGGAGTAAGACTTTTCCTGGACCAAATCCTCAGGAAACGCCGGAGCCATGCACTCCATATGAGAGGCATTGACCGGACCACTGCAGACCTGAAAACACGTGCAGACGCAGAGCAATGAGGTGGAGTGTTGTGAGGGAAAGGTCAATAAAGTTCAATATTCCAATTTACAGATAAGGTTAGTGCTGGGATGGGAATATCAGGTGCCACAGTGGAACAGCAGTGGCTCTAGTGCATACTGTTGTTGTGTCTTTAGGCATGACCTTGCACAGTACGAATGCGGTGTGTGTGTGAGTGATTAGTGGTGTTTGGTGGAGTTGATGCCGCAGACTGGCAGCCTTATTTCTGTTAGTCCACCCTAGGGCAGCTGTGGCAACAATAGTAGCTTACCACCACTGAGTATGGAGTGAAGAAATAATGTACAAAATGTTTAAAGTGACTGGAAAAGTGCTATATAATGAAATT
Organism: Periophthalmodon schlosseri; assembly: GCA_000787095.1. NCBI lineage: Eukaryota > Metazoa > Chordata > Actinopteri > Gobiiformes > Gobiidae > Periophthalmodon > Periophthalmodon schlosseri. The sequence goes on along the minus strand of JACM01006672.1, from coordinate 36,545 downwards.
ATCTGATATTTTGTGTTTAGTTCAGATTTGACACCTTTTGTTGTTCTTGTAACTGTTTATGTGTTGTTGTTAATGTAACTGCTTTTGTATGTGACACTTGGTTGTTATGCCGAAAAGTTTATATAATGATTCTATTCTTCAGTTACTGGTCTGTTTTGGAGACTGCTGTTGTTTTAGTCTTGTTTTATTGGTTACGACCTACAGTAGTCCTTGTGTTCAGGAAATAAATAACCAGGAAATTCTGCGTGTTTCCTTACACCAGAACACTACAATATGAAGAATGAGTTATTATTACAGCAATGTGTTGTAACATGCAGTGATGTGCCTAACAGTAGCTTAACAAGTTTCATTTTTTACATTTCTTTTATGCCTCTGGTCATTTTACTTGTTTGGAGTTAATACAAAGAGTATAGTGGCATATAACCTTTTATGACTGGATTGAACTAGATAAATGTTTTATATGTTTACAGAAAAAAAAAAAAAAAGTGTGTTATGCGTGAACATGTTTAAAATTTACATGATCAAGAAGTGTTAAGAACTTACTCGTTTAAGAGGAGAAGAATTTGGCCGAGAAGGGTCGTACTGAATGACCGTTTTGTGCGCAGAGGTCAGGTTATAGCCTTGGATCCAGAGTTTGGAGCCACTGGTAAAGACAAATTAATATTATAGAAATGATCATTTTACAACTTATCAAAATGTTGCTGTTCTAATTCTATTTTAAAACAATATTTGAATGTTTTGTGATACACCTGTAATAAGAGATAATAAATAATACCTTTTAAAACTGCAGGGAGGTTGTATGGAGATTATGGTTGGATTGACTCTGTAGTCAAACTGTTTAGAGCTGTCCATTTCAAAATGATCAATGAGCACTTTGACTGGGACTTTTCCTACAGCCGACGCAGACGCCGTTTGGCACACGATCAAAGATGTAGACTCGGTTTCATTCTTTGCACTGAAAAATAAATACATTAATAAATAGTAATAATAATTGTAAATAAAATAAAATAATAAGATAAATATACAAACACAAATTAAAAATAACAATAAATAATGTAAAAATTGTATAAATAATAATGAATAACAGATTTATCATCTATTATTATATATTATTTACCTTTTAATGTCACATGGTTTGTCTCCAATAAAAACTTGCTGCTTGTTCCCACAGTTCAAATAGCTGCCTCTTAGTGTCACCAATGTCCCCCCAAACATGGGCCCATAGTCTGGTGTTATTTCAGTTAAAGTTGGCACCTGTTTTGATAAGAGTTTAGTTAACAATTGCAATGATTTATACTTGCAAAAACATTGGATATTGATGGTAAAGTTATTTATGTTATAATTTGGTGTTTTTGTTCTCAGGACGATTATCCAAAAAAGCACAATGACCCTAATGTGAGTCTCTCATTTAGGTTGCCAGTTCCAATCTCTAAATCCAGTTGGTTTAAACCTTTCTGAACTGAATCCACACTACCTAAATCCTAGCATCTGCAGCCAATCATTAATCACTGCTAGTGCAGTCTCTGCAGCTCAGAGAGTGAATTCTGGAGGCTCTGAGCTTTCACATAAGGCATTTGATGTCCATATACTGAAACTGAGAAAAAATTGTATATGTCATCCATATGCAGGTTAAAGGCAACCCAAATTCAGATGTGATTGTTGTGATTGTTATCCCTTTGAAAACAGTAGGAGCGCAGGCTACATACAGTTTATGAAGTAGAATAGACTTATACATAATGTCATGTAATTGTTTTATTTGTTGCTCTTACCACAAAAGAGAAGCCAGATGTTTGAGTTTGGCCTTGTATTGAGAATCGGCCTGGCCCTGGCGTCTCACGCACTTGTAGAGTTATGTTTACATTATCCGTAGGGCTGTGTTTGTGGATCTTGCATACCAGTCTGTTTTAGGGACCAAAAGGACATGAATGAGTCAAGGCAAGGTAGTGACGATTGTGAAGGCGTGGGGTAGCTTGTTTAAGGTTAATAAAAAAATAAAACAAAAGCATCTATAGACATTTAAGATTATCCAGGTGTTTACAATCAAAACAAAGTAAAAATGAGTAATACATGTGGGCTGAATTTGTTAACTCAAATGGACCACATAGAGACCCTAGAAAATATTCACACCAATTTATGGATTTGGGACAGATACAAAGGGGTTGAAAAGTTTAAATAAATAAAAAAATCCTTTCAATATGACTCAATGTTAAGACTAAGAGTCAAACAAGAGCACTCCAAGTTTAATGTCAACAAATGCCTGTATAATTGTGTAGTACTACTTACTTAGTACTACTGCTCTGTAGGGGCAGAGGGGTGCAGGAGCTGCCTGATCCCACAGTGATGATGTGGGTCCGGTCAGTGATGCTGAGAGGAGGCTGAGTCATAAAGTCCCAACCACACAGTGTTAGTTCAGTCTCGCCACCAGCAGGGGCCACATTTGGGTAAAACTGCAAATAAACAAGAATGCGCGTGGTTTAGTGTTTTACAGGTGTGACTTTCATAACATAACTAGTAGGGTGTCCACCAGGCCGCCACCTGCTTGGCTCCATGGAGATGTAATTGTGTAGTCTGTAATGTTACACTTTACAGCATTAAACTTACTATCAAAGGTGTTTTTATTAATGAAAAAATCTCCTTGATGAAAACACATTAGACACATTACATGCGTTGGCTGTCTTTCATACTACAGTGTACCTCGGATCACTACTTGGCTGCTGTACACACATCTTTTTGGTAACATTGGCAAGTGAATCGCATTCTGTGTTTTATTAATGTTACGCAGTATGGCATTAAACGTATCTACCTTACATTTATTATCAAAGGGATTTTTATTGCTTTTAATGCTTTGAGCGCTTGAGGAGATGGACTAAATATGCAAGATAACTAAAACATGCATAAATTAAACAAAACACAATGTATTAAAGGTCGTTCACTAAATATTTTAAGGATATTGTTAGGATAATAACATGGTACCTCTGTGATGATAGGTGGGCAGGAGTCTTGGCTCCACTGTGAGCTGCACTCATGTTCTCGGGAGCAGACTCCTGAACACCAGCCACAGTTCATAAAGACCGGAGCAGTCAGACACTTTGCACAGGTGACAAAGTGAGCACAGCCAGGTCCTGTGGAGGGCACCTTGAACAACTGTAAACACATATACACATACAACTGTATTTAATACCGGTAATAGTAAAATGTATATTGTGAATGTAAAGATCGGAAAGCTTTGGGAGAAATTCATAAATTATAGTGTAATACTTCAAAAATGTAACCCTTGTCAGAAAACCTTTGGATTTCTAACAAAGGCTACATGAAGAGCTGCCATGATCATCATGTCAATTAGATAAAAGTTAGCTGTTTATAAAAATAAGGTGTTTAGTTGCAATGATGTCTAAGACTCCAAAACTCTTACCTCTTATGTGGTATTCAGAGTTTGCACTGGTATCAAATAGGGATGTCAAGATTATTTGGCTAATTGAAAATCATAATTATTCAAGTCACGACATAACCATAACTAAATTACGTCATTTTAATTCAATCTATACTCCAAAAAAAGTTAATTGCTATTGCATATTAGTCAGTAGGAATGAAAGAAATTTAAGATTTCACTGTTCTTTGGTCAATAATTTTGAATAATTGTAAAATTGTAATGTTTTTCGTCACAATAACTGTAACTCTGAATTTTGATACCTTGACATTTCTAGTATCAAAGTGTAGTATCAGATGTAGTACATGGAGAGAAGCAACAGACTGTAATGACTTTTGCCTTTAAACACTACAGATAAAAGTAGAGGCGAAAAGTACCTTGTTTCCAATCACAAACAGAAGGGAGTCTTCTGATGCGGCTGCGGTTCTTGAGACTTGAGTACTTCCCAGAGAATAGTTTGCATAAACTGTGGGACTGGTCAATGTCAAAATAATCTGCAACACAAACACAGGCGTCACAGGATCTGCAGGATCACGACTGAATTAAATCACATAAACAGGACCAAGTTGGACCTTTCCTGAAAAGTCTGAGAATGATATTAGTCTATAACAGAACTAGTACAAGGCCACATGGTAATTAAAGAAACTACTATTAGTTTGTCCTGAAAATCACATTCCACTAGAAAAAGAGAAAAGTTGTATTATTGTGCTAATGATTTCAGTATCGGTTACCAAGGCTTTTCCTCAAAAAATGAAACTGAGTTAGTGAAGACACTAAATGAAAGATCAGGTTATTGCGTCAGTGGATTTTTCTCCTGCTTCATTTTTGTCTCAGAAATGACAGTGCCAAAATTCCTCCGTCCCACTTGCAAAAGAGGATTTTTAACTCATTGGATATTTGAGATTTACTCTGGGTATTTGAGCACTGAACAACATGGAATACATTTTTGTTAACCTTATAAATACTGTCTCCTGTATCTATAGTATGTCATTTTAAACGTATTAAAAGGAGTAGTTTTGTCACAATACGGAAAATTCTAACTTGATTTTCATACCAAGGAACAGTCTTGATAGTTGAAGCTGATTTTAATACCACGATCACAGCAAACCACTAGTAACAAGTAGAATATAATGGATAAAATATAATGTAATTTTCAACACAATTATTAGTAGTTTCTTTACGGTTACTATGTGGTCATATACTAGTAGTTCTGATTCAATCCGCTTTAAAATTATTCAGGAAAGGTTCACTTTTGTGTCTTTTTATGTAGGACTGTCACCATATATCGACTTATCGCTCAATATATGAAAGTTGGAATTTTTTTTTTTTTTTGCTATCGACTTATCGCTCAATATATGAAAGTTGGAATTTTTTTTTTTTTTTGGCTATATGATAAGATTTAAGATAACTTCTATGACTCATTACAGATGCAAACTAAATACTAAAGTGTTCTGCTGTTTATTTATTGCAGCTTATAATTTTTTAAACAATATTTTAGATTTACAATAGTTTTTGTGGTTTAAATCTGCGTTTGGGTTATTGTGTCAGTGGCATAAACTAATTTCAATATTATCGTTTATCATCTATATTTACTTCAGCAATACATCAAAATTCAAAATATGTTATCGTGACCTATTTTTATGTGTTTTTTCCATATTAACACTTGAAATTAGTTTCTAGTATCAGGTTTGTATCTGGGTATTGATTTTTTAACAAACCCAAAAAACAGTAAAGGTAAAAGTGTAGTATTCACCTGCAGTATTCTTCCATCAGACGTCCCAAAGTGTCCCAGAGTGAGTTGTTTGTGTGTGGTGATCAGAACAGAGGTAAACAAGACGTTCCTCATTTCACTGTTAAACACATCCAGTCTGTAAAACGGCTTGGATACCGTCGTCGGCATCGTAGTGCAGGTATTATTAGAGTTCTGAAGAAAAAAGAAAACTTCAGTTTAAAGGGACATATTATGCAAAATCAGTGTTTAGCTTTTAAACATTTTATGATACCGTTCTTATCATTAGTTTAGTCAAAGTTGTATTTTGACTCGTGCATGTTTGAATATTTCTGTATTGTTCTGTAGAAGGCTTGAGTGCTCTGGAAACGTCTGTTTTCACCTACATCCTATCCCCACCCTCTTCCCTATACTAATTTGTGTTTATTTATAAAATGGTCACACATGTAGGATTGAAAATAAATCTTGTTTTCTAAAATAAAAAATGCCACTATGAACATGCTGGGCTAATCACTTCAGCATCTTTAACAGGAAGGCAATGGTTCCATTTCTGTTACTAAGAAGATTTAGATCAATATTGCGGTTTTCAATGAACAAAATATAAAATAATGATTAGAGATTGACTAATATGTTTTTTTTCCATGGCTGATACTGATACCAGTTGTTTAGGATCCAGAGCAACCGATGGCCAATAACCTCTGCTGATATTTTGGGGCCAAAATGTAGGGCCAATTTTGATTATTTTCCCCAAATTATGTAATTTAAATTTACTACAAACTCACCCACAGCCCCTTTTTACCACAAGAGAGCTGTGTAGTCATGTTTTGTAGAGCTGTCTCTAAAGTGGTAATATGAAGCTCTGTGTGTATTTTCTAGGCAACAGATTGACCAAAACAAAATATCGGCCTGTGCTGGAGATTTAAGGCCGATAGCCGATACCTAATGACCTAATAATACTGGTTTGTGTATATATGTTGTAGTATAGTACCTATTACTAAGTACTAGAAAAGGCCTAACATGTCTTCTTTAACTTTACTTCAAGGTAATATTGGAGCAGTTACATGTGTTGGCAAGATGTTCTCACTTTTAACACAGCCTAAAGGATTGTAATTCATTTACAACGGAAGAGTGGGCCCCTAGTCGCGTCAACAAGCTGCGAACAGGGCTATAAAAATACAGTCACTATGGCTTCAGTAGGTTTACATTGAATCTCATCTCCACAGAGCACTGCTGCTAAACTAGTCTATCTCTATACAATAAATCCTGTGCCGTGGGTGTATGTTTTGGAGTAATGACTCAACAAGTGTTTACGGTTCATTCAAAAGACTATGGTGGACTCCACAACCTTCTTTTGTAATTGTTTGTCATTTTTACCCTTGATGTAACAGGTATATAAATAACATTATAAAGTGTGGGTGGATGCTAATATAGACAATTATAAGCCCTAAATAAACTGAACATAAAAAAACATTCCTAAAGGTGCACTTTGTAAGTTTTCTGATGGAGAGTCTGCAATGTGCTTGTCTCCATGGAGATCTCAATGCTTTGCCTACAATATTGCACAGTATGGCATTAAACTCTACCTCTATGAAAACAAGCAGCTGCCGCCCCAGGCCAAGGTACATGTCATATCTGTGGAGAGGCGACTCTGCTCACAGTAAGAAAGCAAGGTATATGCTTGGCAATAAAATAATGCCTATAACTATAACTAAATAAATGCAAGACAGCTTAGTCTAATGACATGCCATAACATCTCCATGGAGACAAGCAGGTAGCGGACCCTCCACCAGAAAAGTTACATAGTGCACTTTTAATTTGGTAGTGAATGATTTCCTTATAGACTAGATATCTGGGAAATGACATGACTCATCACACTTAAAAATGTTGATATAATGTAAAACAGGAAGTGGTAAAGTAAAAAGTAAACATTCCAGTGCGCAGTAATGAGGGGTCCTGTCTGAGCATGCCCCTGTCCTGTATGAAGCTCCATTTGATCTTTTCAGTCACTCAAATACTTAAAGTAACTTAAATAACTTAATGTAAATAACTTAAAGTAACACACAATTTACACTACAGCAGAGACATCCTGTAAAAATGTTTGTTTGAACGGTGATATCAAAATGTTCACGAATGAATTAAAAATGAAACAGAATCTAAGACATGTCAGTCCGGGAGTTTCAAAATTATGGAAAACTGGGGCATTGCCATTGCCATTAACAATTCAAAACAAAATATTACTTATTTTGAATGGAAAAAGGCTCAAAACCAGGAAGCTGAAACTCATGAATACTATTACATGAGTTATTTACAAGTGCTTTATGATTCGGTGTATTGTTCATTCATTCCTTATGGAAGCTGGGCTGGCAGTTTAAGTCTACAGTCCTTATGACCACCTTACTTACACACAATCATACAAGCAAGAGGGTGAAGTGTCTTGCCAAAGGACACAACAGCAGGATTGACAAAATACCATACACTTCTTGAGTAACTTCTTGGACCACTACTTTGTACTTCTACTTTTTTACATAATTTTATTTTTGACGTAATGCTACTCTTGCACTGTTCTACACACCTCTACAGAATAATGAAACTTCAAAACTTGAAGACTACTGAGTGACACATGATTTCTTCTACATGTTTCCTGCTCTCATATACTTTGATTGCACTGTCCATGTTAACACTGCCCTGGTTTAAATTCCTTGGTTTTATCAGTAGGATTTATGAGTGGTGTTTGCTAGCACACATTCCTCTCGGTGTGCTACCCGTGAGAGCTCAAAGGACAGTCTATATACTCAGTTCAAGACCGAAACCACACCTTAATTATTTGATCTACATGTTAATGCTACACCTATTCACAGTGTTTTGATGGGTAAAATGCCGAATCAGGTTTTGGTTTATTCCCCATATGGTTACAAACTGGCTAACCATTTTTTTTACTAGAGTATTAGACTAAAAGTATTAAGTTGAATGGTGTTTTAACTGCAGGTCAGTGCTCTGAGTCACCAGCCCCTCCCTGGGGTAAGTCTTTGAACACTCATGCACACCTGGAACTAAATACTTGCCTTTTTTGGCGGTAAAACTACAAAAGTATCATTACCACAATTTACAAATGGTGAGAGATATATTAGAGCAATGAATCACATTATGAATTTCCATCAACAGCAGAGGACTCAAAATGAGGGTTCTGCAACAAGAGTCAGTCCAAACTAGCCCTGTTTAATCATGTTTGTGACCAGTGACGGAAGTTGTTATTGCAAAACATAGCAACTAGTCAGTGAAGTGAATGGTGGGCAACTGTCCTAAAACAACACGTCCTTGCCCATAGTTTGGCCTGTCACGATAATCACTATATCAACTTACTTTTTGTTCAATAAAGGAACAATAATTTTGGGGGCGTCAACATTTTTTGTGGGCACTTTTTCTTTGGACTAGTGGGGAACATTTTGGTATTTTTCTGTACTACCATAAGATTTGAGCTGTAGAGGTTTGAATAAATGAGTTATCTGACTCATTATTGATATAAACTAACTACCAAAGTGTTTAACTCGTGTTTTGATATGGTATTGTATATTTAGAATAGTTTTGGGGGAGATAATCCTTTTTTATGGCTATTTGGTCAGTGGAATAATTTTGTTTCAGTATTATTGTTTATTATCTATACTTTAAGTGTAAATGGTAAAATTTTAATATAGCGCTTTTCCACCTTCAAGGCTTTACATCAAGGAACCACTCACACATTCACACATTCATACACCAGTGTACGCAGATACTGGGGGCGAGGTCGATTGAGTGTCTTGCCCAAGGACACACGTCAGCATTCATCTGTGGGAGCTGGAATCACACCACCAACCAGTGGACCAGTGGATCTTACTGCTCTACCAATGATGTTTATGCCAAGAGTGGGGATCAACTTTCAGATCCGTGGACAAACACTCTACCAACTGAGCTACAGTCGTTTATATTCAGCGATATAAAACCCTACTCTGTCTAGTCCACAAATCTTAAAAAAGATGAATATATGAATGAACTCACCTCATGTGGACAGTTTTCACACATCTGGAAGTGGCACAGCCCTCTGGACAGCTGCTCAGTGCCAGCGGAGCAGCACGACTCCACTCCCTCCTCTATGGCCTGGTTCGCTTGTTTCAATGAAAACACACACAGCATTGACTCTTTACCGATGCGTCCTGTTTCACTGACTGGAGCGAATACCCCATAGAGTACTTTTTCCCCCACATCCAAACCCAATTGTTTTGCCAGTTCATCCCCTACATGTCCGTAATAGGCAGCTTGTAGTCCATTGAATACCACATTACTTGCAGTTTCTCTCCTCCTTCTTTTTGGGACATAAAGACACTCAAGCACAACTTCTCTGTACATCCACACCTCATGAATCCCAACAGGTAACCGTCCAAGGTGGGTTCGGAAAGGCGAGTTACTTTTTGATGCATCCTCTCTTTGCAGTGACAGAAAGTAGACAAAATCCTTTGTGGCAAAGCTGTAGATGTAATCAATTTTATACGATTGTCTAAGATTTGGAAGCACTGTTAATCCACTCATTACCAGCTCAAACCCATCCTCAGTAGAAAGAGGTCTGAGCACAGATAGGGACCTTCTTGGGTACTTTTCAGTCACTTTATCATTCACAGTATTTGCCACAACGAAATATGAAGTGGCCGCTTGTTCTACTATAGTCACTCTTGTACCAAGCGGGCTAGCAACACAATCCGGGCAGTTAAATTGCGTGTTTTGCGATTGTTTGTAAAGACACTTAGGTTCGTCCAGTGGTTGTGAATAATCAATAAAGTAACATATGCCATGTTGAGTGCTCCCACAAATGTATAAATAGGGGAGCAGAAATCCAGCAGGGTCAATGAGCAAAACTTCATTATCGGTGTCCACTGGGTCCAAGGGGTCGATTTTAATGTCGCACAAGTTACAAGTTTGACAATCTGGACTCCCAATAGGACCTGTCTTCACCTCCCAAATTTTCTGCAAGTCACTATCAAGGCCTTCAATGACATTTTGAGAGCCAATGTATATCTGTTTGTCTTCTGTGTTTATGACTATATTTTGAATAGGTTTTTCTGCTTGGTAGTAGGTGAGGTTTTGGTAGATTATGCTGAAATCTACCTGTTGTCGTACAGGGTTGGGACATAGGCGCTGTCCCCGAGCATTCTGCGATATCCATAGTATTATCCATAGTAAGGTGGTCCACTTGATCATCTCCAAGCCAGTCAGTAGGAGGTGTGTTAATGTTACCTACAAGACACGGTCCTCAGTGAAAACATTATGGAAAATCAGCAGGAGCTCTGTGGAGGAAACACAAGAAAAATGTTGGATCAATACTACAGAACCAACTGCACTCAAGTGAAAGTATTACATAAAGCTATCAAAGTAGGAGTTCATCTGCAAACAAAATACCTTGATGTCACCATTGAATTTTATTGTCATGTCATTGGGCAAAATACTAGAAATTGAAGGTACACTGTGTAACTTTTCTGGTTCTGGAGATTGCGCGACCTGCTAGCCTGGAATGTCCCACAGTATGACTATAAATTTAGCTATCTCCATGGAGACAAGGTGACGTCACTGCGCCAAGGTGTAGATCAGATTTGTGGAGGGACAATCCCACTCAATGTAGGCCTAAGAACGCAGCCATTTTTGAGCACTAAAAACACACGTAATTGAAAAAAATGAAACATAGCCAAGTGTTATGCCATACTGTGGAACATTCCAGCCAGGGCAATAACACCTCTATGGCGACAATGGTAGCAGACACCTATCAAGAAAAGTTACATAGTGGACCTTTAAAGGGGTTAACAACTGACACCTAATTGTGCTATAGAGTGTAAGTGAGAGCGCAGATGGGTTTAAAAGCTTATGATTGAAATAAGTTATTGAGGGTGAGATAAAATCTGGGGGCAGGACAGGACCTGTTGGAGCCCGTGGAGTGACTATGGAAATGTTGAAGTCCTGAGAGAATGAGGAAGCCTTAAGTAAACACAACATGTTGTTGTGTATAGATGCAGATAATTAAAATAGTAAGTTGATTTTGTCGGAATAAAAACAACATATCTGCGTAAAACGTTTAACATTTCTACTGCGCAGGGACATTAAGTACATTGGCCAGTAGTCATTCATGAATCGTGAACTTGTTACAATATAACACTTTACAAGTTAAACATAACTTATGACAAATAGAAAAGCAAACGCCCTGTATATGACACGAGCACAGCCCATAGACTAGTTTTTCCCGTGATAATCTAATCACAAACATTTGACATAAATCTATGGACTCACCTGAAGCGCGCAGAAAGACTCCACTGGCACAGATTACGCACTGACACGCCACTCCAGCGTCAAAGTTGGCAACTGCAATTTATCTGCGCAAACGGATATGGCTTTGTGTGAGATTTCACAATAAAACATTGAATGTGTTAATTATAGACTTAGACTAGCTAAACTAATGCTGCCTCTACAAATGACTTTCTATAATATGTATCTTGATATAGGCTAAGCGTGAAGATATTTATTTATAATGTACGTTGTATAATTTAAACTCCTTTACTTCTTTTTATTTCTTAGTCCACCTCACTTCAGACACGATTGACTGAACAAAAACAACTTCTCCTTTGTTTGTATATCAAATGACATTTAGGTTACACTGTTTCACCTGAGAATTCGTTCATGTTCTTGGTAAAATGATTAACTTAAAAGTCGGTTTATTTTGTCCTCGGAAGTTGTGATTATAATTGTAAGCTTGACTTTGGTACCCTGGCATCGTCAAGCCGCGCCTGGAACAAGGAAGTAAGGAAAAATTGCGAAATGTATTTTGGCTGCTCCAAAAATAGTTATCTCAGTAGTTTCCTTTCTAAAAGATACATCGTTCTATATGTAACGTGGCAGTCGGAAATCATGTTATCTTTTTCCGTTTTCTCAGGAAATGCACTATGTTCTATGTCAGGAGTGCATCGCTTTAAAATGAGTAAAAGAAGCAGCCAAGTCAACTATGAAAGGAATGTTCACTCTAATCGTTTGAGTTGAGCATCCTCAATGACCTTATACATAGGTCTACTTAAGAAATATATGGAGACCAAATCAGTTAGTTACAAGCGTTTATGGCGTTGGCATTGGTGGCTTCATTTCCTAAAGAAGATGCTGTTGACATAGAAATCTAGATCCAAGTTAAACTTCTACTTATGAATGCAAAGGTCAGGACGCGGCTGAGTAATTTTGAATGTGCCAGAGCCAGACAGTATTTCAACATTCATTCATGTTAGTCTGGAGGAGAAACTAAGGCCTGCCCAGACTCACTTTGAAGTAGGTTATCTCTCTGCAAAAGACATAGGGTCTAAAACTAGATGAATAAATGCAGTAAATAATCAGAGGTGGGTCAAGTAACCCACAATTGTACTAGTAAAAGTAGTGGTTCAAGAAATTACTAAAGTAAGAGAAAAAAGTATTATGGAAAACTATTGCTGTCTGGACATAACATGATTCATAATTTGAAGTATAATAGGAAAAAATGCTCAAAATCTGGTATTTTCAAAGGGCAAAATAAAAATATCTGAAAGCGCGGTGCAAGAAACACAAATTTTCTAATTGGTTAATATTGTCAACACTTTTGTCACATGTCAGAAGAGTATAGCCAAAACTTTTACTCAGTTAAGAGTAAAAGTTAGAAAACAACTCAGAGAAGTACAGTTTTATTAAAAAGCAACTCATAAATGTATGCCTACTTGAGTAAATGTAACTACCCTCTGGGCTACTTTGTTTTTAATTATTTACATTCGTCATCACAGTCACACTAGCTGCCCCAGGGCTGACTGACACAAATGTGGCTGCTGTTCTCCACCTCTATGACCTCTAACCTCTCCGACACCAGTCACAAAATACAGTTACACGGGCAAGGTGAGTGAAGTGTCATGCATAAGGGAACAACAACAGTATTCAAAGATCCAAACGTTTATTGTCATGTGAATTAGGGGTGGGTGATATCATATATCATTTTTTGGGAGTATACCATATTCAGACTATGTTATGTCACTCCAAAAGAAATGTGTTAAAACTTGTCTTTATTAATTAAGAATAACGTTTCAGACTCTTAAATTGCCCACAAAAGTTTGGAACTTTACTATTTTATTTTATTTTATTTTATTTTGCTTTTTAAATCAGATTTTACTCGATATTCAAATTGTAAGGTTATTTCTATAATCTGCCCACATTATTGACATTATCAATAAACATAATCATACTCCATAAACGGCATGGTGGCAGTAGCTTAGTTCTGTCGACTGATTATAAGGTTGGCAGTTCGAATCCCGCTCTCGACATAAACATCATTGGTTGAGCAGTCAGATCCACTGACCCACAGGTTGGAGGTGGAGGACTCCAGCTCCCACAGATGAATGCTGTCATTGTGTCCTAAGGAAGGACACTTAACCCCCTTCGCCCCAGTGTCTGCGTACACTGGTGTATGAATGGGTGTGCGAATGGGTGAGTGCTTTCTTGATTTAAAGAGCTTTGAGTGCCTTGAAGGTAGAAAACTGCTGTATAAAAATGTACACGCTTCATGGACATATTCGCATACAAACAATTGCTTAGGTGTGAGATTTAACTGTATCATAGTTAAAGTCCCAAAGTAAACAATAAATTCATTGCTCACAGACATAACATCCTCTTCTTTTATAGCCATGAATCATTCTTGACAACTTCCAGGCACAGCTAACAGTGACTTCTTGGACTTTAGCTTTAATAGTGACGTCTGCAGCGGGGCATAAGATTATCACTCTCCTCGGAAAAGTCAACAACACTGAGTCAAAGCATGAAAACTCACACTTTGGGTGGGGCAAGTCTGCAGTTAATGAATGAATGAATGAAGCTAATATATGCTTTATGGGCCCAGAGTGGAATATAGTTAACATTACTAGTTCCAAGAATGTTTTGTTTCCTTGCAAAGAAGGTAACATGTTCAATTATCTAGGATAAATGTAATGTAAAATGTTGTACTACTATATTACAATTGGGCCTATATATTTTACTACATTTGAGATTTTTGTTTAGATACAAAGGTTACTCTATATAGTATGAGTGGAATAAGAAGCCCACTGTGTTGTCCAGTCAAATATGCAATAGTCTGTTACTATTACTATTAGCCTGTTGAAAATGATTATTTTTAGTTTTTACATGTAAGGTGTATTTTTACATTTATTTATTTATTTTACATTATTATATGCTAAATTGTTCACATATTCTTTCTGCATTTGAGACTTCACTTTAAAGTTTTCTAAATCTCCTCTAAAATATATGCCCGATTAATGTCTTTACAGTTTTACTAATTAGTAAGGTGTAATTTAATGTAGGACTAAATAATTGACGCAAAGGCTACTAATTGGTTGCCTGTTAATTATCAGTCCTATGCTGCCCTCGTGTGGCCACATTCTGTATTGTGCAATAATTGAACGTATTTTCCACAAATCGAAAGTGAAATAGTGCAATGTCGTTAAGTCACCTTATAATTCACTTGTCTTCCCCTTTTTAATCTTATGGGCCTCGTATCTGGCCATCTAGACGTTTTAGAATAATTCAATACACAGCTTGTTTATTTGTAAAAAGCAGTGTACAAAATGGCAAATATTGACGAAGGTTTCTACTCTCGACAACTGTAAGTACTGTAGCCTACGTTGTATTATTTCTTATTGGTTGGTTGTTTGGTACACACTGCCACACCTGACTGTCAAAACCCCTGGGAAATTTGAAGCTGTCTATGTTTGCTTCTAGTTTTCATTTATTGTGTTTTTTGATGACTTTAATACACAATTATTGACATAGCCTCTACCCCTTGAGGGTTGAGTAGCCAGAAATAGTACTCCAGTAATTTACTTCAAAATAATATTAATCTAGTAGGAAGTAGTGGTACAAGAAAAGACTGAAGTACAAGTAAAACGTATTTGGGGAAACTAACTACTAGGATAAATTGTCCATTGTCTGGACTGGATCTACCATTGGATTTACCATTGGATTTATTAATTAATAATTATTAAATAATAATTTCAAGTTAATGTAATTGGAAGGACAAAACATTAAATAATGCACAAAATCTGTTATTTTCAAAGGGATGACTGCAAAAATGATAAAAAACAAAATCGTATCTGAACGAGTTAGAAAGACAATTGTTCAAATTATTTTAATATTTAATATGAAGCTTTTGTCTATTGTAGATATTGTAAATTTACTCACAATGGGAACTGTAACCAAAATGTTTACTCAAGTAAAAGTACTGTAAGTAGGAATAAGTATGTCTGAATTTGAAAACAACTCCAAGAAGTGCAATTTAATAAGGTCACTTGAGTAAATGTAACTAGTACTACCCACCTCTGCTCAGACTAAATCTTTTTCTCTCTGTTTCTGTAGGTATGTCTTGGGACACGAGGCTATGCACCGCATGGGCACTGCCAGTGTGCTCATTGCGGGGATGCGGGGTCTCGGGGTGGAGATCGCCAAAAATGTGATTCTGTCGGGAGTCAAATCTGTCACTATCCAGGACGAAGGAGTAACACAGTGGACTGACCTCTCCTCTCAGGTATGACTAACAAGAAAAGTATTATAGAAAGTTTAATATAAGGATGAGTGGAATATACAGCAATCCTAATGTCAACTGTGTCAACGTGCACTTGATAAATAGCTGTTTTTCTTGTAGTACGGTTAATTGGTTGATCTAGGGTAGGCTATAATGTTTCCACAGTGAAAAGTAGCATAGATATACTCAAAACAGTCACAGCCTACTACTAAAAAATAAAAAGTCAAAGTTAGAGTAGTAATAGTAGTAGTAAGTAACCTTTTAGAAAAAAGCAAGACAATTGTATTAGGCAATAAAACATACATTGCCAATATATATGGGCATAAAGAGCTAAAATGAACAGTATGTAGAGGGTCAAATGAAATATGATTATTAAGTTTAAATGTTACTTCAAGGTCTTGATTATCAACACAAGTAAGAGTTGCTTTCTTTTTAAGGTCCACAATATTTACTCTCTGAGTGTGTTACTAATCTTGTAATTTCCTTTTGAATAGTTTTGTTTTCATTCTTAGAGCAGACAGGTTTACAAATTTCCCTACGGGGACAATAAAGTGTACCTTAACCTTAACCTTAACTTTATACATCACACTTATGGCAAACAATTTTTTATTTGACTAAACCAAAAACTCTAGCTTGTTGTAATGTAACATGTCTTTTCAGTTTTTCTTGAATGAGTCCAGTATTGGTCAGAACAGAGCCCAGTGTTCCCTGCAGCAGCTGAGGGCTCTGAACCCTCATGTCCAAGTGAAAGAACACACTGGACCCCTGAACCAGGAACTACTTATGCAATTTCAGGTTAGAACATTTTATTATTTTTTTATATAATATGTTTTTGTTGTTTGTTTCAGTATCAGTCTCAGAAAAATTTTGAACAAGCAAGATCTTGTCTGTTCCCTAGTATGTAGTATCTGTGTGAGCCTTCATTTTCTTCTCTCATTTAAAAACATTTATTATTCTTAGAATATAGCATGACTCATTGGACAGAGCTTATACCCCCAACATTTGAAGTTACTCAATGTAAATCCAGGTATTTGCATATAAAATTGCAAGACCACATGTGCCTTCCTTTTGCAGGTGGTAGTCCTCACTGACTCCTCTTTGGATGACCAGAAGAGATTTGGAGACTTTTGTCATTCAAATGGGATTCAGTTCATTGTTGCAGACACCAAAGGACTCTGTGGGTAAGAAAAAACACTATTATATTTATGTGACTGTATTGTGAAGCATTGTGATGTTGTGATGCAGCACTCCATGCTTGTATTTTGCAGTCAGTTGTTTTGTGATTTTGGCGAGGCTTTTGAAGTGTTGGACCAGAACGGAGAGACTCCTGAATCTGTACTCATCCAAAAAGTCTCACAGGTATTTAGTAATGCCCTCTGCTGTCGACACAACCATTTATATGCATAAGCATGATTTAGCAGGACATAGTATGTAGCATTCATACAGTTCAGATGGGATGAACAGCAAATGTCAAAACAACACACAAAAGCCTACACCAATTTTTTGTGCCTTTATAAAACTGAAGCTTTAGTCTGGTTGACAAAGCTGTTGGTGTTTTTTAGGGGGATCCTGGAGTTGTTGTCTGCAGTGATGATCAGAGACACGGATTTACAGATGGCTCTAAAGTTATTTTCTCTGAAGTCCAGGGAATGACTGAGCTCAACAGCCTTGGTCCTGTGCAAATCAAAGAGAGAGGTCAGTATTTCACCTGAGGTGCTTTAAACAATGTAATTACTAACTATTAATAAAGGGAGGGGATGAAAATTATGTTAAAGCATATGTACTACACAATTAAAATTAAAATATATATTCTAGAAACCTCCAAGTAATTAGCTTTTTTAAGTAATATCAAACGTGAATGATGGTGCACCATTGTTATAACATCATAGTAGTTGCAGCTGTAGTATTAGTAGTAGTACGAGCCCTAGTAATTGTTGATTTGGTTGTTTTTTACACATGTAATGAAAATTTGTTTTTGCTTTGGGGCACTCCAACTTATGGTGGACTGGAGAGTCCGCCACCAGGTTGTTTCCTTAGAGATGTTATTGCTTTGCTTCGAATGTTTCACAGTATGGCATTAAACTATCCAGCTCCATGGAGACAAGCAGGTGTCACCACCAGGCCAAGTTACAGATCAAATCTGTGGAAAGATTACCTTTTTCACAGTAAGAATGCATGTTTCTAGAGATACGTTAGAGCAATAAAAACTTAATTGAACAAATGTAATTTGGATAAGTTTAATGCCATACTGTGGAGCATTCTAAGCAAAGCGGTAATATTCAGGGAGAAAATCCTCTCTCTTTTCACAATGATGTTTTCATTTTTCAGGGTCTTATTCCTTCAGTATTTGTGACACTTCCTCCTTCTCAGAGTACGAGCGAGGCGGCATTGTGACTGAAGTGAAACAGCCATGCACTATTTATTTTGTAAGTCTTCACATTTGTACACGTACTTTTTTCCATTAAGTAAAAAACAACACAAACTACATTCTTTTCAGAAACCACTGAGCCAGGCCCTGACGCTGGACCCAGAGCTACTGATAACAAACGACTTTGGGAAAATAGACAGGCATAAGACGCTGCATCTGGCCTTTCAAGCACTGCACTGCTTTGTGGGAAAAGAAAAAAGACTGCCACGTCCCCATTGTCAGGTCAGCAGTTTTTAATCACATGAACTGGTTTGGTGCCACCATACCTACTATAGTTTATTATTGGCCCATTTATTGAGAATATTTGGTCTGGCATGGCATCTGGTATAAATGCCTAAATAAAAACTGAAACTGTGCTGTTGGTGGTGTTTCAGGGGAATTATCTCTCAAGTATTATTTCACTATTCATTGAGTTGCTTCTCGCATGAAGGGCATCTGACATAAAAAATAAATAATTTGTAGTTTTGTTGACTGTAAACTTGTTATATTTTAGTTTTGATATTTGTGCCCTAATAATACATTTATCTGTGTATCATTATATTAACATGATTCTCATTATCATAAATAAGTCTCTTATTGTTATTACATATTTATTAAGACATTATTATGGCTTGATATAATGGCGGTTGTTACCATGCTGTAGTCTAATGAGCTGTATCATTTCTCCTGTGTACAGTCAGATGCAGACATGATTCTTGATACTGTGAGAAAATTAAATGAAGATGTGAAACTAGAAAAACTGGATGAAGTCGCAGTGAAGAAGTTTTCGTTCACTGCTCAGGGTGAGTTGGCTCCACTCTGCGCTTTCATCGGAGGACTGGCTGCTCAGGAAGTCATAAAGGTATCAAAGATTCATGCCTTCGTATAATCCTTTGGTTTCTAATTTGGAATATGGTCCTTTTTAAGGCTTGCAGTAGGAAGTTTACTCCTCTAAAGCAGTGGTTCTACTTTGATGCACTGGAGTGTCTCCCTGAAGATGACAACCAAGTAGAAGAAAGCTTGTTTTCATTAGTAAGTGGGCTACTTAAAATGTAAATTTAGAGTTACATTTTTAGTTCTTTAGTAATTGTGTTTGGAATTTTTTACAGAAAGGCACAAGATATGACGGACAAATTGCAGTGTTTGGCTCAGATTTCCAGGAGAAGTTGGAAAGGCAGAAGTACTTTCTGGTAAGAACAGCAGGGGGCGCTCCTTTCGTTTGTAAAGACAATGCTTCTCTGTTTCTGTGGTTGTCAAACTGTAATGGATTTAAATCTGGTGATATGTGGGCTATCACTGGTACTTGAGTGAATATATAATGAAAAAAACATTAATAGACATTTTAGTTCAAATGTATTTTGTACACAGTTGCATCTTGATTTTGTTGTCCTATAATGTCTATGTGTTTTGGGTCAGTCCTTGTTTAGTCTAAATTTAATCTCAAATCTGGGTTCAAATTATTCCAATATTCTGGTACTTGTTTAAATCCAGTTTCAGCCCAGTTATAACCAATTCAGATAATTGCTTATTTAAGTTTAGAAATGTTGTTTTAGTACAAAACAAAACAAAAATTCAAATCTCACTTTATATTATCAACACTGAGACTTATTTTATTTGGTTTAATGTTACATATAAAGCCAAAATATTTTGTAGTAAATAGCTTGGGAGCCACTGCTGTATGTGTGTATCTTTGATGTGGTTTGGTGTTGATGATGGCACATGCAGGAAGCTTCTGCAATATAAGTGGCATTTCCTGACTCACTGACCTCTCACATCACCAGCCGTTCCCTGTTTCCTCTCAAATTATTATCTTTACTGTGATGGTGTTTGTTTGACACCGACTGCTTATGTGCTCAACTTTAGACTGCATAAATAGCCAAATGTATGAATATGTTGCTTTTTGACCTAAATTATGTTCTTGTTTTTGTATGTTTTAGGTTGGAGCAGGGGCTATTGGATGTGAACTCCTGAAAAACTTTGCTCTGATTGGACTGGGAGCAGGAGAAGAGGGCCACATCACTGTAACAGACATGGATCACATTGAGAAGTCAAACTTGAATCGACAGTTCCTGTTCAGATCTCAAGATATAGGGGTGAGACTAAGAATACATATTTTAAGCAGTGATTTTTTTAAAGTTGCACTATGTAACCTTTCTGGTGGGATCCGGGATCTGCTTGTCTCCATAGATATCTTATTGCTTTGCCTGAAATGTTTCACAGTATAGGATTAAATGTATCTACCTTGCATGAATTTAATTACAGGTGTTTTTATTGCTAAAAATACCTTGAATAACATGATTTCTTACTGCGAGCAGAGTTGTCTTTCCACAGATCTGACCTGTAACTTTGCCTGGTGGTGTCATCTGCTCCATGGAGATACAAAAATTGAATTGCTATTCTGTGAAACTTTCCAAGCAAAGCAATAACATCTCCATGGAGACAAGCAGATGGTGGACACTCCGCCAGAAAGATAGCGCACCTTTCAACTTAGATAAAGAACCACTACAAAAAGCTGTTTCTTAAGAGCTCAATAAAATCTCTATTTTCGTCTTTGATTTTGATTACACACACACATTCTTGCTTTTTCATTGTTTAGACAAATCAGTGTATCTACTGTGAGTTAAATCTTATCTTAAACTTAAAGCAAAGCAGTAAAAAATAGGGTTTAGCAAGTATCCAATCAGGTCAAACTTTGACAGAGCTAGAGTCAAATATTGAAGAAACTAGCTTAGCCAAATCAGCATTGACTTGATCTAAACAAGAACAAAATACCAGGTCATGAAAACATCTGAACTTGAACTAAAACAAAGTGGTCCTGGACCCACAGTTTGAGAACAACAAACCTACAGGACACACAATCGCTCAGTGGCTCCTGTCTGACCCTTTAAGTGCAGAGGGCAGAGGTTGTCTCTAATCACTCATGTCAGGTCCAACATAGTCCATCTGTGTCTGTGTACAGATCAGCTGCTGTTAACATGATTTGTAAATGTTTTGAAAGTGGGTCTATCTGACAGCACATCTCTTAAACAAGGGCTTATATAACATGCAATTAGAGCAAAGTTTGTTTAAAGTATATGCTGATAACTCATCTCAATAAAACTGTTTCCCGAATTGAGGGTTAGGACCCAAAAGTGGCTCATGGGGAAGTTGAATGTTCACCCTAGATAAACACGATATATTGTTGAAATTGAACTAAATTGCTAAAAAATATTGTATATTTTAATAAAACATGCATTCATTGTAGGATTGTTAATCATTCAAATCTCAGGCCCATAGTAATTGTAATTATAGAGGTGCATAAATTAAATAAATTAATACACATTTTGGGGACAACAGGTTTAGACCATAGAATCATCAAATTATACAGTTTAATAATAGTTTAATCTAAAAATCTGAAAACAAAAGTGTATTAAATGTTATTAAAGTATTTGTTTTACACATTTCAGAAACCCAAATCAGAGGTTGCAGCCCGGGCGGTGAAAGCCATGAACCCACAGATGAACATCACAGCTCACCAGAACCGTTTAGCCTCAGAGAGTGAGCGAGTTTATGATTACCACTTCTTCTCTGGACTGGACGGGGCAGCTGCAGCTTTGGACAATGTGGAAGCCAGTAAGAACACAACTGTTCATTTTAATATATTGTTTTCTTTTGAAAGATAAAAGCTGTAAGGATTGATTGCAAAATTTCATGAAACCTCAATTGTATCTCCAGATATGTGGGCAACATGCTCAAATTCAATATTAGTTGTGTATAGTGATAAAAGCTGTTTGGCTCATTAATTACAGATACAGTTAGTTTCAACATGGTTAGAGAGTTAGGTCATCAAATGATTTGTGCAGATTAAATGGTATAAAACCCACATATATGATTGGAAAAGTGAACATGGACAAAACACCCCAGATACTGTTTATCTGTTTGAAATAAATGCTTGTTAGGAATAAAATTATGCTGTTATGAACTGTTGGGCCCAGCAAGTAGGCCTGCCACAATAACACATTTTGAAATATGATATATTGCTAAAGAGAATATAGATGATAATCTATACGATTTAAAAACCAATATGCCACTGACACAAAAACCCAGAAGCAGGATTTCCCCAAAAAATGATTCTAACTGTACAGTATTATTAATGAACATGAGCTGGAATATATACATGGAACACTTAATGAGTCATAGAAGTTCTTTATTCAACCTGCTACAGCTTAAATCTTCACAAAAGTACAAAAACATTCCCCATTAGTACAAAGAAAAAATAACCACGGCAAATATTAACCCCCAAAACTATTATTCCAGCTCTCATGTATTAAACAATAAGTCAATATAGTATTTATCGTGACAGATCTACCAGCAAGTCTCTGATACAAGCACGGGGGCTTGAAGAAAAAAAAAATACTAGGAATCACTGCTCTAGAATATATGTTTCTTTAGTATATGACAATTAATAGCAATCCCAGCTTCAGTTGTGATTGCTTTGTTGTTTTTAACCAGTAGGAGCAAATGATACAGCCATTAGCTTTAAAAATATTTTGGATCGAAATAATTTGTACTATTCTTTATTAGGGGCCTACCTGGATTCATGTTGTGTGGTGCATAATAAGCCCATGCTGGAGGGAGGCACTTTGGGCAGTAAAGGCCACACTTTGGTGGTGGTACCTCATCTCACAGAGTCTTATGGACCAGCCAAGTCCAGCTCCAAGAAGGAAATCCCACTGTGCACCCTCAAAAACTTCCCTCATCGCATTGAGCACACACTACAGGTATTGTATGCAGAGGCAGGGATGGGTTCCACTGGAGCGGGTCAGTGCTTTCAAAGTCAGTGGGGACCAAGGAATCCCGCTAAGAACACTTTTAGACTGTTTGGTTCTTTGTGTTGTTGAGTGGTCCAGTCTTCAAAAGGTGAAGCCAAAATTATACAGACTGTTAACTTCTCAAGGACATAGGGCTATTGATTAAGGCAAATTTGAAATCATAATGTAATGCAGTTATAGACATACTATCATACATCGCAATGTTGTAACCATGATTACAATCTGGTTTATTGCACAGCTCTATAAACAATTACACCAACTAAACTATGCTAACTGAACCGTTTTTATTTCAAACAAAATATGTTTTTAATGGATTTAACGTGTTAATACATGTTTTATTTAATATTTCAGCATACTGTTGTGGACGCATTTTTACATTTATTTGTTTTTCAGTGGGCCAGAGACCAGTTTGAGGGACTGTTTAAGCAGACTCCTGAAAATGCCATGATGTATTTGAGGTAAGAAACTCGTAACAACAATCCCAAACAACAATCCCAAACAACAGTCCCTATATTCAAATGAGTCCATCTTCACTCAGTCTGTAGTCGGCACACACTCTACTTGAATTTTACAATGCAGTTTCACTCTCGCATTCCTGAAGGACTACAAACACTCAATGAAGTGCGGGATCTCATTATTAAATTTTATTAGCACACAGCCAAACACATGTGACTCCAGGCGATAAAACAGCAATGAAAAACAAAGCGCTTTCCTCACATATACTTTAATGTTTTCTTTTCTCTAAATTAATGGTTTCAGATAAAATGCACTGGATTAAAATAGCCTGGGAGGTTAGAATAGAACTCTTTATGTTTGAATAGTAGGGAAAACATTACCCTGCTGTGGTTTGAGAGTTTAACCAGCAATTGCTAGGTTGGGTTACAACTTTAAAGTGCTTAATTGAAAAAAAATATATGAAGCTTGAAATCAGTTCTCTTTATTAGTGGGGATTATATATTTCATTGTTCTAGATGTGTTATTAAAGTTTTATATAAGGATTTGTTTACCAACCCACCCACTATAACAACATACTAGCCGACAAAATAATACATGTGCGGGATGCAGTTTGAATATTTTTAGACCATGGTTGTCAAAAAAAATATTCCCAGATACTAATTAAAACTAAAGACTAAAGCTAGAATCAGAACTTTTTTCAAGAGTCTATATGGGGAAATACACAAGTTAGGCCAAATCTGGACCTTTCCTGAATAGTTTTAGAAGAACTAGAACAAGACAACATGCAACATTAAAGAAACAACCATTATTTTGTATTTAAAATCAGATTCTAGTGTACATACAAAAATATATGTATATATTAATGGAGTATTGAGCCTTTTCCTTAGCATTAAAATCAAACATTTCTTGTATTTTAGACTACAAAACAAAAACAGTCTTATACACATAGTCGCTAACTTCAAAGCAGTCATCTAAGTGTCCAGACCAAACTGTATCTGTCATTGCATGTCGGAGCCCTGTTAATCCAGGCATTTTGTGGTCTATATCTTTGTTTGTTTTGGTGAGATTTAAATGTAATCCCTCCTATTGTAACGATTTAGACACTTTTTTCAAACCCACAATAGGCCAGACTAGTGCGTAGGACTTATTTGTACATTACATACTATATTAAATCACACATGTAGAATTTGTGGAAAGAACCAGGTTATTTGTCATGGTTCGCTCTGACCCAACCCAGTGTTCCTGTTCAGACCTGCTGCCTGTTTGAAGGTAGATTTCCAATAAACTACAAGGGAAGTATTGATGCATATGATAATGACACAAATATGCGTCTAATGTTACGTCTGTGGGATTACATTGCATTGACCACAACACTACAGCATTTCAAAACTAGTCTGCTTATTAATCATGACTAAGCGCTCTAGAGTTATTGGAATCCCCCCTGACTCAACTACTGCCTGCGATTCTACACCCATATTATGAATGTATTGATATTTAATCTTTGGCTACTTTGCTTTCAGAAGATGCTACACAAATATTCTCCATGACAAGCAAGTGACAGGGACCCTCCATCAGAAAAGTTACATAGTGCACCTTTAATGATTTACAAATGCTATTAAATGCTATTAATAATTTATAGTTATTAAGATAATATAATGAAGTATTGAAATTTCCATATGCTATTGTGTTTTCCATTGTGAGTGATGGCGTAAAGATTGGGGAAAAATAGTTTTATTTTGTCAGTTTTTGAGCATTCAAAATTACTGCATTGGTTTAGTATTGCAAAATACCGTCTTTGTATTGTCCAGACCAGGGGTCGGCAACCAAAGAGCCATTTGGACCCGGTTTCCACGGAAAAATAAAAAACACTGGGAGCTGCAAATATTTTTTGACATCTAAAATAAAGATAACACTGTATATATTGTTTTTTTTGTTTTTTTTTACCTTTGTGCTTTATATAACAACTATAATGTTTTGTTTTGTTTTTTTACCTTTGTGCTTTATATAAACAACTATAATCTGTTGCTTATGCCTTATGAAATCCATGAAGTGCTACAGAGACTTCTGCTCCTGAACCTCTGCGCACAGTGTCTGCAAATTGGGGCTGTATCTGTGTATTTTAATATTTCAAGATCACAATAATCTTTCAATTTAAACTACAATTTAGAAGAACTAACACAAATAAAATACACTTCAATTAAATACTTATAATTTATTTTCTCAAGCCAAGCAGAGCCGCAGTATAAGGATGAAAGAGCCGCATGCGGCTCTGGAGCCGCGGGTTGCCAACCCCTGGTCCAGACAGTCAGTCATAGAAATCCCCTTTGAGGTGTCAAAAGTACTGTAAATATATGTTGAAATAATTGATTAGACATTTATAAACTTTGTTATTAGTATATTAATTTGTTTTTGATCAAATAATAATACTCTGTGGTGGTAAGCTACTACTGTAGCCACAGCTGCTCTAGGGTAGACTGATGGAAGCGAGGCTGCCAATCTGCGGAATCGGCTCCTTCGACCACCACCAAGTGTCTTGCCTAAGGACACAACAACAGAACTTGGTCCAAGCGGGAATTAATCTTTGGGTTGAAGGACCACTGCTCTGACCACTGAAACATTGTCACTATCATTTTTTTTCAGAGATGAGGACTTTATAACTCGTACTCTTGGCCGTGGGGAGGTGGAGGCGCTGCAGGTTTTCGCAGAGGTGTGGAGCAGCCTGATGGCGCTGTCCTCTGGAGGCAGACGTCCTGTACACTGGGAGGACTGTGTGCAGTGGGCCCGACTCCAGTGGGAAACGCTGTTCAACAATGACATCCGGCAACTCCTGCACTGTTTCCCCCCTCATGAGGTACCACAGAAAGCAGCACAGTATGCATTATGTTTTTATTTTTATTTACAACGGAATGCTGTATCTTACTGATGCATATTAGTTATCAGTAGCCTATGATGAGTGATAAAAAATAAAACTTGACAATTTGTTAGCCATTATGGGATTTCTGTCAGGATGTGTGCACACTTGTGTTGGTTTGGTCCTGGTTTGGGATCAGTTTGAGTCCTAAAGTAGATTTGGTTTGGTCCTGTTCTACTCCTTGTTTAGTCCCGGTCTAGTCCAGGTTTAGTTCCGAGTTTATTCCCAGTTTTGATGTGATGATTGTGCAAGCGTAAAGGCACCCTCAGACTCCCTCACACTTATTTTTTTCCCTAATAGAATCTTTTGAATTTATTATCACATGTAATTAAACAAATAATAAATAAACATGTAATTTATATGCACACTTTTTCCCCACAGAAATGTTTTAGGACATGCAATAAAAGAAAATGAGACCTAGCAATTACAGAGATACCACAAATGTCATGCAAAAACTTCTCTCAACATTTAAAGATATAAGTCAGCAATCAGAGAAGAGAGAAAAGAAGAGCCAGCTGTTGTTGAGTGGATTGACACCAGGATGGACTGAAGTACTTTAGATTGTGTACGTGTGTCAGTAACTTGAACCTTTGAAAGCGACACAGATAAAAATCTCAGCGGGTTTGTAATCGTCCAAAGCATGCAGACAGAGTGATGTCACATGTTCCTGTCGCACCTGGGGGAGAGATGGGATAGAGTGGATACAGGGAGAGGAGGAGGGGAGGAGGGAGAGAGAGGGGGAGGGTGGAGGGGGAGCATAGATCGATGTCAGTGCAAACAGACCCTCAGTGACCCCAGTCCCACTTTCAAATTCCTCAATTCCTCAGTCTTAACATTCTGGAGTAGGGTGGGATTCTGCATGTTCAACACATCTGATTCAGCGGGCCAGTCTTTCTGATAACTCGAGATTGGGCTGACAGCGAAATCAATCATGCCCCAAGCAATGATGAGAATAAAACAGTAAATAAGAGTATGTTTGTATTGTTTAAAGACTAAAGAATTTGCTTCATTGAAATTATGACATAATTGTTTGTTGACAAAGATACTAGTTTATTGGCATTTGGTGTATGGATTAATTTGATTACACAAATGCTCTTTATTCTAAGTAGGACTAAGAGATATGACACAAAGTAATCAAAATGGCTTTCAATATTAATTTAATGGATGAGACTTAGTAGTTTAATACGATGGAGTATAAGGGTCACATTGAAAAAATAAATTATGCGGGCGCTACAAAAATAAAGTCGTAAAATTTCTACATTAAAGTTGTAATTTTACGAGAATAAAGTCATAATATTTTTAGATTAAATTCATAGCCAAAATAGACGTAATTTTACCCAAAATAAAGTCGATTGATTTAAGATCTTACATAAAAAATGCTGACATTTTACACGTCCCATCTGTTTGTAAGTTATTAGACAGTTTAGCTGCCACCTCTCCACTCGTACACATCAATCACAAGTAGGCTACATTTTCTTTTTTACGTGGAATGGCCGGGCTCCTGCTTGGAAAAAGCCTGCAGAGCTTGGTGTTCCCTGGGGCTCATTGGGCAGGACAAAGGCTATGCTCAGAGCTGCATACAGGTGGAGGAGTGTCAGCGCACTTCGCATACAGTCGCCATTATAAGATGTGCTCATTGTGTATAACTTCAGCCCCTCGGTACGGACTTGTGGAGCTGTGCATAGCTTTTACGCACCGATTATAATGTAGCCCACTGTGCTGTCCGGTGTCTGTCTCCAAATGGTTACAATTTAGTCCAATACACAGCTGAAACTGGTTTTAGTCCCTGATCCCGAATTCTTTATGCGGCATTGACCACTGCATACTGTCCTCACTGTTCCCCAGTACAAGTTCTGGAACACTGTGTACACCCCATATCCGTGGATGTTCCAAATAGACCGCATAAACAAGCTGCCTCGGCCTTGTTGCGCAGGGCTCCACAAGCCCGTAAACAAGTGTAAAGAAGGGCAGAAGGCTCAAAGCCAAAGGAACAGATTAATGGTGAAAATCGCACCAAAACTCCTACACCTGTATTGGGCTGTGGATCGGAGCACCGTTGGTGTCCTGCCCAGGAGCACTCAGCTACCCACAGAGGCGCATGGGGGTCACTCCCAGGGAAATGATTCAACAGTTGTTAATGTTTAAAAGGCCAGCAATATAAAGTTCTACATCCATCGTACATAGGTTTTTATTTAGGTTTTTAACTCGAATAAGTGCCATTCTTTTTTGTTGTGGTGGCAAATTGCTGTTATGTGTTTTGACATGTCAGGCCCTAAATCTGGATAAAATTATGTCTTTACTTTGACTGCAACTTTATTGTCGTAAAATTGTGACTTTAATGACGAAATGTTACGACTTTATTCTCGTAATGTCCACATATTTTTATTTATTTATTTTTTTAAATGTGACCCTTATACTCCATTGTAGTTTAATGACTTGAATTCAATAAGAACATAATACAATTCTTTCAAAGTCTGAACTCTGCTCCAAACCACATTTTTGCTGACAGAGAATTAATGGACTCCTTAATCCATCTTTAAAAACCCAAGTTGATCATTGACAATTTGAAACTTTTGATTTAATAAATTGCACAGTCCTAATTCTAAGTCACTAAAAGGGCACAAAAGCAACAATAGTTTGAGGAAACAAAACTATAGGTATTGTTGTTATTCATCATTGTATGCTGTAGTTTCACCCGAACCTGTCAAAGTCCACGTTGGCTGTTGGCTGTGGTTTAGTTCTCTTTTGGGCACTGTTCTCTGTCTCGCGATCATTTAGTTTCAAAACAATAAAACTTTAAATAATTGTTCCTTGTGACCGCAGACTTTAGAGGAACTTTCATTGCAGAGGTCAGTAACGGTTTCAACTGAACCAGTTGTGGCCATTGCACAAAATGGCAACTTCTGGGTGGAAGTAAAGAACTGAACTGGTGATAAGGCTCAGAACTGACATCAGTGTAGCACTGGCATTTGCAATAGGGCTCATGGAGGAAGGAACATGACATTTGGTTGTAAATAGAAACTTGTTATTGTAAAATCACACCTTGTTCTTTGTATTTCAGGGCATAGGTCAGTGTGCTCTTTGTAAATGTATGTGTGCCCTATGTCATTTCTGACACTTCTGAGTATATAGAGGAGAATATTGGGTCAGATGTTTGTTTGTTTTCTAATAGGATTCTTTTTAAAGTTCACATTATAAAAGCATCCAGAAGAACTGACAAAAATACTAAAATATGAACGAACAAACTAATACAAGAATCACATTTCAGATCATGTTTGTACAGATCTAAACTACAGGGTCGGCAGCTTTTATCCAGAATAAGACAGGGTATTTTGTTGTTTGTGGGGGAAATTATGGTACTCTACTGTCACTGTGATAACATTTATAGTGTTTTATCTGGTATGTAAATAGTAAACATCCCCACATCATTATCTTCAAATTAAGCCCAGAAAGACCTCTGTATCCTCAGAAGGTGTTTTTTTCCCAGCTCTGCTCCAGTAATATAGCCTCCTAAAGTGCATGTAGACAGGTCTTCATCTTATTATGACTTAATTTGGTGGGATCATATCTGTGGTAACAAATGTATATAGAGACATTCAAACAATTTGTATAATTATGTGATAAATGGGTACTCTATATGGACTTGTAACATGTATCTATGACTCTCTGATTCTATGTCTCCTTATTAGTGTGAAACCAGACTAGCAGACATAATAGAGAGACCCACAATCAGAAATAACTTTATGAGCAAATTACTCAAACAAGGCAATAACGCTGTATTTAGAAGGCGCAGACACAGACAGTTGGCTTGAGTTGATCTTGCCTTTTGGCTGTTGCTGTGAGATCTCCTACAGTGAAAAGAGCCACACCACTGCAGACTCTCCCCTCTGCAGCATATGCTCCATTTGGCCACTTCAAAGCCCCAGGGCCCTTTGTTCCTCTATCAGACCTGCAAATTATAGAGACTCCACAGCTGATGGCAGTCTGCATCTCCTGTAGTCACCTAGGAACCACTATCTGATTATGTCCTGTTCACACGATTAGACACGAGTAAGATCAATAAAGATTAGCTTTCCCTTGGTGCTATTGTGTTGGCTGTTTCTACGGAATAATTAGGAGCTACATCAGTAATTGGATCAATGTAAGAATGCATTTTAGTGGAAAAACAAACAAACAAAAAAATTTTTATTTAAATATTTCATAAATAATATCTGTGTAATCCCTCAGTCATCCAGGTCTGATCCATAGCAAAAGAAAAACATAAAATCTGTCAACTGGACAAAACTTTGTAGGAGTGAAGACGTTTCGCGGCTTGGATGAGCAGCGAAACGTCTTCACTCCTACAACATTTTGCTATTTTGCTATTCTTAAATAATAGTGCAGTTGTATGGATACAAACTAACTACTTAACTGTTGCTTTCTGTTTCTGTTATTGCAGTTCATATTTTTTTTAACAATATTATACTTTTAGAATACTTTTTGGGGTTTTATAGTTTGGTTTCAATATTATCGTTTATCGTCTATATTTACTTCAGCAATATATCACACTTCAAAATGCGTTATTGTGACAGGCCTAGACTCAACTTAACATAAACTGCACAGAATACCATATTCTAGCCATGACAAGACCAGTGTAAAATATTTATCTCCCAAATTAGCATAAAGAGAAATAAAAATTGGTTGCTGAGGCGAAACAACAGGGAAAGCAAGTACATACATTGCACCATTATAATAATGCAAAAGGAAAGTTTTTTCCTCTCTGCCCAGTTCACACTACAGCTGTCCTGCAAAAAAGCCTTCAGGCCACAAAATCTTACATACATCAAAAAACAAAAACACAACATGGTCAACTTAAACTGTGTAACTGTTCTTATATGTGCCTCTATTTCACAATCTTAAGGTGTATATTGTAAATAGATTTTGTCATGTCTTTGCGTAGGTGACCAGTCATGGCCTTCGCTTCTGGTCTGGAACCAAGAGATGCCCTCATCCACTCACCTTTGACCCCACCAATGTGAGTATGGTCTGTGAGTCTTCCGTGAGTATGGTCTGTAGTTTTATCTTTAGGGACTCTCAAATCATGTGAATGATCTTGTATAAAAACAGTTCAGTCAAATGTTGTCATTCCTGAGTTATCTTGTGTGATTGCGACCCATGTAACAGATTGTTATCATTGAAGTGACTGAAGTATTTACACTGTAGGACTGATGCTTATCTGAACTTACACTTTCCATGGGAACGGTTCATATCACACATAGGCAGTAATTACATTAACCAAGGGAATAGTTAAAAAGTGACACAACTGTAGGTAGTTATTATCTGAAAGAAAATTGTTGTCATATTTTCCAAAAGCACTCATTAGGTCAAAAGGTCTCCTATGCATGTTTGTATGGGTCTAAATACAGGTTGTGTAGATTTGATAACATACATATACAAACACATATTATGGAATAATTAGTTGTTTGCACAGGGGGA
Organism: Periophthalmodon schlosseri; assembly: GCA_000787095.1. Classification (NCBI taxonomy): domain Eukaryota; kingdom Metazoa; phylum Chordata; class Actinopteri; order Gobiiformes; family Gobiidae; genus Periophthalmodon; species Periophthalmodon schlosseri. The sequence continues at coordinate 4,747 of JACM01006672.1, read as the reverse complement.
TATGTTACTTAAAAATGCATTGTTTGTGATTTGCTAATTGCATTAACATTAAACCATTAAAATTACAATTTCAGTTTTATTGGGATTATTCTTGCAAGCCTAATGATAACTATTAGTTACTAAATTGGTATTGTATATTTGTATATTTAGGTGACACATATGGATTATATAGTGGCTGCTGCTAACCTTTATGGACAAACCTATGGCATCAGTGGTACCACAGATCATGCTTTAATCAGAGAGATCCTGGAGAGAGTGACTGTCCCTGAGTTCACCCCACAAAGTCTGAAGATCCCAGTGACCGATGAAGAGATGGAGGAGGAGAGAGAGAGTGACGAGGCTGGTGGGTAGAAGTTCACAGACTAGGTTTATACTCAAGAGTTTGAATAGTATGTAAATGTATTTAAAATGGTAATAAAATAACAAAACCTCAAAATATGCTCGATCAAAGGATATTTCTTTAAAGATGCACTATGTAACTTTTCTGGTGGAGGGTTCGTCACCTGCTTGTCTCCATGGACGTTTTATTGCTTTGGCTGTAATGTTACTAAAGCATCACACTTATGTATTTCCTTGGAACCTTTAAATTGCGCCTTCAAAATGACTTGACTTCTGGAAGTGCTCCTATTTCATACAGTCATTTCATAACAAAGCATAATGTTAACGTTTTATGAAGGGCCTAAAGAGTATATGCAAATACACATCCAATACAAATAATACTAATAAAGTATTTTAAATGCTCCCTACCTCATTCCAGTTATTTTTGTATGTAGTTATCAATGCTTTTTAAGAACTGAATATTGTTTTTAACTCATCTTTTCCCCTAACATGCCTGTGTGTTGTTGCAGATAAAGAAAAACTGGAGGAGCTGAAACAGAAGCTGTCCTGTCCGTCCCTGAAAAGCTCCAAGATAGAGATGTTTCCTATGGACTTTGAGAAGGTGAGCGCGCCCTCTTACTCTCCTCTGTATTTCCTCTGTGTTTCCTCAGACATAGCGGCGGCCGGGCCTTAGCAGGGGTCCGGTGTGTTTCTGTTGGGACGTCCTGTGAGGGACTTCCTCTCTGTTGGTTCTGGTCATCACTGACCCAAAGCTGTGACTTCTACATGACAAAGGATAAAGGCAGCCTTGTGCTCCAGAGGGCTTTGTGAAAATATGGCCAGAAGTAGATGCATGCGCAGGGCATACCAGGTTATACAGTGGCATTGAACGATGGGTCAAATGCAAATACACAATGCAGAGACAATTTAAAGAATAATAGCTCTAGGTTAAACTTTTAGACCTCTACTATAGATTCAGTGAACTTGAGTGAACAAATATACTGGGACAAAATACCAACTTTTTTTTTGTAGTGCTAGTCCAGCAATAATTATTGAATAAATACTAACAAAATTGTATTATTAGTAATTGTTCAAGTAATGTTTTAACTACTTTTACTTTAATGTGAGGGATGTCAAGATTATTCAGTTATTATTATTATTCAGGTTAAAATATAATAAAATGTAACAAAATAATAATTGTGAGAAGTTTAAAAGCAATGTCAAGCCATTTCAATTCCCTCTATACCCAAAAACTAAACATAAATGTAACAGACAGTGCTTTATATCTGTCTGTTATGTCACTTTGTCATTCAGAAAGTTTATTTCCTAAAGCTAATGTCATAATAGAGAAATGGTAATCTATTTGGCAATGTGATTAAAACATAATTAAGGATTTCTCTGTTTAGTACTTTGGTGCACAAATGTGCACAATGTGTGCAATTAGACAAACATTATAAGTGGTATGCAGTCTTTTACGATGAGACCCCCCTGGATAACTGAAGTCTATGGAAAGACCCTGATGGTAAACCACTTTGATCCAGTCTAGATGAGATTCTGGTTAAAACATTTCTATGAGGTAACACAGCTCCAGATCAGGTGACATCTTGAGGCTACTCCAGTCCATTATTTATCCCAACCTTGGTGTCCGTGCGGTGGGCAGAGGAATGTGTGTAGGTGGGTTTTAGGTGGATCAAGTTTAGGCTCAGAGCGTCTTCACTGCCCCCCCAGGCCTCCTCCTCTTCTCCCCCCTCAGCGACTGTCACCTACGCAGCCTTTGTGCAGCAGTGGCATTTATGAGATCACCATAGACACATCAATCACAAACCCTCTGATGTGCCCAACAGTGGATGATGTCAGGTGTTAGGGAGATGCTAAGACACTTTCTGTTTTCATTTCAAAGAGCAACAGCAGAATTATCAGAAATCATCCAAATGTATAGGTCATTTATTTATTTTAATGCATCGGAAATATAATATAATAAAATAGAGGTTTAGGTGAAATGAACTTGGCTATATTATTAGTAAGACCTTTGCGTTGTGTTAGTAACATTTTAATTATAATTTATTTTAATTTTGCTACTGTTGTTGTCATTGTTTGCTTTTTAAATTGGACCAAGCAATAACTGATGGATTTTTGTGATTCAAGATTTTATTTATTTATTTAATTTGCGGACAGTGCCTATTATTAAACATTTCTGTAAAAAATGACAAAATTAGCAAAAAAGGCTAATTTTCTTTCTTTTTAGTCACTCAACAAGAATAGAATGTAACAGTATACAATAAGGCAGTTAAATAGTCAAACATATGAATAATAACCAGCAATATGAAACATAAATCTTATTTAGTAGTGAAATAGGGTCAATAGCTTACATCCACAACGCATCTAAAATGTCCCACTTTTACAAAGCACAGTGATTTCAATTTGTTAAATAGATCATGGACAGATGATATTCTTCCAGAATTATTTTAGTAATTAGCTGTTCATTTGGACTTGTGTGTTAATTTGCTTTCATTTTTGTCCAGGACGATGACAGTAACTTCCACATGGACTACATCACAGCTGCATCTAACCTGCGAGCCGAAAACTACGACATCCCTGCAGTGGACCGACTCGAGGTCAGTCATTTCACCGTGCTTGTTTTCGATTTCAGCAGCAGGCTTCAGATCAAAGGGCAGATTTGGAGTGCTGTAGATGTTAAAACTGCCCTGCGGTGCCCCCCCTTCTCCTTCTCCTTCTGCCTCACTCACCTGCCCCAAAGCCACAATAACAGACGCTCACCCATTGTTACTGGAGCTGAACTAATCACAGCACTTTACCTGTCGCCTGGGAGGTGACACCTGAGCCCCCAGCCTCTGCAGCCACAGACGCACCGCACAGGACAGAAGGGGGGGGGTAAGAGGGGTAGACAGGGGTGCTGGAGGGCACAAAAGAGGGTTTACACTGGGACAATGAGAGAAGTGTGCTTAATGCAACCTGATGACAAATCTTTATTCTGGCTAAATAGTAAATGCTAAAGAGCTTTTCAAATATGTTTAAAATTAGGCATCCTCCTCTGTACAATATTTACATATATTTGTTTGCTCTGAATTTACTGTAGATAAAAGAAGACAACAAAAGGAGCACTTGCTGCATTTTTATATATATGTGCCAGAGCCTCCTCCACCAGTTATCTTTTTTACATTGTTCACATAGCACAGTGGTCTGTGTATTGATTTGACATATTGATTTATTGGACTTGGATTTAGCCCAAAAATGGCAACAGTTTGTGAGCTGTTGTGGCTGAATTATAATAGTATGCTATAATAATGCTTTTCAAAGCCATTTCCTTCTCAGCATCTGCACATACTCTATTAAATTCATCTCAGTACGTTTTAAGTTTTTCATTCTTACTGGAGAAGGTGTCATCATAACCTCTCTTCTTGAAGTGTGAGGTAAGAGTCTGGGGAATTGGTTGCTTGGAAGATTGATTTTATTGATTGATTTTTAAATATTTTAAACCCCTTTAAAACAAAGTGATTATACCAGCCCTCCTGTGGATACTCCCAACATATTTCCTTTCACAAGAGAAACAAAACTGGACAATACACACTGGGGCACATTACAGATTTATGCAAAACATGTATAATTAGTAAAACAGAAATGTTCAAATGTCTACAATATACAGTATAGATTGGATAATATGAATGAATATGTCTCTGCTAACACAACTGAAAACCCCTGTATTTCTTTTCTGCCAGTTCATGTCATGTTTGTATGTAAATGACATGTAACTAACACTTATTTCTCCTCTCTCTTTCCTCAGAGTAAGCGTATTGCGGGCAGGATCATCCCAGCCATCGCCACGACAACAGCCGCAGTGTCGGGCCTCATGTGTCTGGAGCTGTACAAACTGGTGCAGGGACATCAGAACATCAGGTCCTACAGAACTGCCTTCGTCAACTTGGCTGTCATGTACTTTGTCATCTCCCTGCCCAGCCGAGCCAAGCCATTCACAGTGAGTAAAGATGCGGTTTACATACAAGAGTCTAATAGGGGCGCTAGAGGGTCCACAATCTTTGGCTTCTTTTTGTATTCACCTTATTCTGGAAGTTGGCGTACATTGTTGTTGTACTTGTTGTTGCACATGAACATTGAACCTTTTACACAAATCGATCTCCATCCATCCATTTTCTTCCGCTTTATCTGGGGCTGGGTCGCGGAGGCAGCAGTTTCAGCAGGGAGACCCAGACTTCCCTCTCCACACACACTTCTTCCAGCTCTTCCGGGAGGATCCCAAGGTGTCCCCAGTCCAGCTGAGAGACATAGTCCCTCCAGTGTGTCCTGGGTCTTCCCCGGGGGCCTCCTTCCGGTGGGATGTGCCCGGAACACCTCCCTAGGGAGGCGTCCAGGAGGGATCCGGTATAGATGCCCAAGCCACGTCAGCTGGCTC
>KN468808.1:2691-13185 GCA_000787095.1 Periophthalmodon schlosseri | reverse complement strand
GCCTCCGTCTTGTCTGTTCTGGAACAAACTGCGAGGAGGAGCCGCGAGGCCGAGCTGCAGCTGTGCGGAAGAGACAGAACAAAACAACATGTGAACGCAGGTGCTCTGTGACGAGGAGGCGCCGTCAGGAGAGCGGGGAGCGGCAGCGGGCCAGTAAACAGCGCCTCCCTCTTGTTCTCGGACGTGTGTTTAGACTTCATAGATGACTCATGACTCCATCAGACCCGGATTAGGCCCAAAACAAACGCGCGGCACCGGCCCCTTCGACCCCGGGGACTTTTATCGTCTTCCTGTAGATCAGTTTTTACAGCGCGCCGTCCGTAGGGGAGCGGCCGTAAAAACAGGAACGAGGAAATGCGGTGTCCGTAACCGGCGATCGTGTTTTCGGTCTCGGAGAAGACGACGACTCACTCAAGATGTGTCGGGGAGCGGAGCGTTCTGGGAAAAACAGGCATCATTAGAGGGAGTGATGTGTGACGGACAAATGCGTGTTCTTGGAAGGTGCGGGTTTGGCAGTAAAAACGTCTACGAGGCCGTTTCAGATGCGCGTTTATGTAACAGTAGAGCCGCAGCGCATATATATGAGGTGGCCTTGATACTTTGACTTTGGAAAGTTATTTCTGCCAAACACAGTTTTTACCGGTCACGACCACGGATCCATTAAAATGTCATGACCGTCTCTGTCTCTGTAAAGTTTCAAACACGTGAACAGACCAGATGAAGCCGTCGGTTAATGAGCGTCGACTCCGGCCTGGAACCAGCCCTGCGTCCCGAACAGACGCCTGAGCCTCCTCAGCTGCTCCTCTCCACGTGAAGAACATTATTATCCATCCATCATTATTATTTATTGAACATTAATAACAGACAAATGAGGCGCCTTCTCTCCTCGAGGTCGCTCCCGTTAGCGTTAGCGACAGGTTTGATTGTTGCCAAGCCCCCGCTCCCTGCTAAATAGCGGTGCGGGGCGGGAAGGGGCGTTACCTTCAACGGCCTCGCTCCGGATTGGCTCTTTGGTCGCTATGATACTCGCGGTTGGAATTCCGTATAACTGGAATTCCCCTATAACCGCTCCGGCCTCGACGAGCTACATTTGACTGGAGCCGAACGCTGTGGGTGACGTCACGCTCACTCAGTCCACTTCTTTATTCAAACTAGAGGTTGTAGCACACGGCTGTTGACCTTATTCGGCCCCGCCCGCTTTTGCCGTGCGTGTGGCCAAACCGTTCTTTATTTGCGGTGGCACTTCCACTTAAGCAGGAATCCCATTCATTTCAATGGAGAATTTGTGAAGAGTTTTGTCTCTAAAATCTGATATAAATGTTATTTATATGTTCATTTGTGTAAAACGTTCTATGTTCGTGCGACCAACACGTCAACACCGCAGCGATTCTCTGGAGGCTTTAAAACGGCTCTGTGGTCCATATAGAGCTGATTTAGTGATAAGATCTGCAGCCCCGTGCAAAATAAAACAACCCGATGACGATGGCGGCGCGAATAGGAACATATCTGCAGGAGAAGCAGCTGATGCTCTCCTGAAGAAACGAGGTTTGGTCTCTAAAAACACAATTACCATGGACTGGATGTAACGACATTTTGTGTATAATTTTCTTAAACGATTTATCAAGATTTGAGTGGGACAAAAATGCAAAAAGTAAAGAAATCCAGACACGTGTAGGAAGACGATCGTCATACTGTAACCTAGTCTGAGAATCCTGCCTTTCCTCTTTCTCATCCCACGTTCCCTCCGTCTTTCGCAGGCCAGCGTTCGGGAGGCCCCGGTCCCGGCTCGCAACCTCCGCGTCGGCCTCTGCAAGACGAGCGTCTGCCCGGGGGGAGGGGCTAATGTTTAGTATGTGTGAAAGCAGACGGCGAGGACCCGATTGTGCCCCGCGGTGATGTCATCGTCTGTTTCTGCCCCAGTGTTTTATATCTGGGTGAGTTGCGCGGAGGAGGTGGAAGGCCTGATCCCTGAAGTTTGACATATCCTCGGCGCAGGATCCGGTTACACGTCGGGGCGTTTTTATAGACCAGCTAAAGCCACACACAAAGTCAATGGGTGATAATCGTGTTTATTTATTTATTTAACCTGCTGTTTGGATGAAATAAAAAATGTGAACATACAAAGCCAGTCATTTTTAAGTATTTCAACGATAGACTGTGTGAAGAAGTGGACTGGACCCACAGCGTTCGCTCCGGTCAAATGAAGCTCATCGAGGCCAGAGCAGCTAAAGCGGCTAATTTGAAGCCGAGTTCCATATTTTCGGCTCCAGCCAAATGAAGCTCTTCGAGGTTAGCAGTTACGGGGTGAATTTGGAGCCGATTTCCATATTTGGAATTCTGATTACAAGTATCAGAGTAACCAAAGAGCCGATCTAGAGCGAAGCTGCTGAAGGTAACGCCCCTTACGACCCGCACCGCTGGTTTGGCAGGGGGCGGGCTCTTAGCAACGCTGTCAATCAAACCTGTTGCTAACGCTAACGGGAGCGACCTCGGGGAAAGAAGGCGCCTGATTTGTCTGTTATTAATGTTCATATCTTGATTTACAGACACAACAGCAAAATAAAAACACCAGGATCATGTGGAGCAGACAGTTTTCTAATGTAAAGTGAACTGGAGTTTATGGAGCCGGGAGCGCGTCCATGATCACTTTCTATTTGGAACGTGGCGGCTAGCGGGTTAGCTACGTCCATTTATATAAACAGTCTATGGTTTCAACTTTCCCAGACCAAATGAGGTTATGAACTGTGGCTGTAACTCAGCAGGTAGTTTGAATAGGAATGCGCTTTAAAGGAACAAAAGTCCTGTATCCTAAATAACACTTTAATGATCGCCGTTCATCTTCACAGAGATAAGGAAATGTTAAGTCCTAGTAATAAACATCCTCTGAACATCACATTATGAATATCAGGTGTGCTGTTTTTGGACCTATTCTGAAGCTGTATTTGGAGTGATTCATGTTTGAGTAAATCTTTAATCTCTTATTTTCAAGACGACATTTTGCCGATCTATCCCCGTTTAACCTCACCGGTACAACGCCCACTGTGAGGTACACGCCCACTGTGAGGTACACGCCCACTGTGAGGTACACGCCCACTGTGAGGTACACGCCCACTGTGAGGTACACGCCCACTGTGAGGTACACGCCCACTGTGACGTACGCACTTCCTTCTCCAGTTTTATTTTCTTAATCGTTGATACTCGTAGGATTCGGCAGCGTCGCGTCGTCATTTTGGTACAAATGAAAAGAAATGTGCTGCTCTAGTGTGATGTGCAGCTGTCCACAGGGTGATGTGTTGTTATTGTTGTTGAAGTTGTCATTATTGTTGTTGTTGTTGATGTTGCTGATGTCTTATTATTGTTGTTGAAGTTGTCATTGTTGTTGATGTTATTGATGATGTTATTGTTGTTGATGTTATTATTGTTGTTGATGTTGTTACTATTGTTATTGATTTTGTTATTATTGTTGTTGATATTGTTATTATTGTTGTTATTATCGTTGATGTTGTTGTTATTGTTGATGTTGTTGTTGTTATTATTATCGTTGATGTTGTTATTGTTGTTATTCTTATCGTTGATGTTGTTGTTATTATTATTATTATCATTGATGTTGTTATTATTGCCGTTGTTGTTGTTGTTATTATTATTATTATCATTAATGTTGTTGTTATTGTTGTTGTTATATTGTTATTAATTATCATTGATGTTGTTGTTATTGCTGTTGTTGTTGTTATTATTGTTGTTGATGTTGTTATTGTCGTTGATATTGTTATTATTGTTATTCTTATTGTTGTTATTATCGTTGATGTTGTTGTTATTATTATTATTATCATTAATGTTGTTGTTATTGTTGTTGTTATTATTGTTATTATTATCATTGATGTTGTTGTTATTGCTGTTGTTGTTGTTATTATTGTTGTTGATGTTGTTATTGTCGTTGATATTGTTATTATTGTTATTGTTGTTATTATTATCATTGATATTGTTGTTATTGTTGTTGTTTTCGTTGTTGTTGTTGTTGTTATATAAAAGATTCACTATGGACTTACTGACTGTGCTCAGTCCCAGTGTAAAGTCTTAGTTCATCTTATCTGATCATTTCTCTTTCTCTTTCTCTTTCTCTTTCTCCACAGACACAGTGAGTCCCGTTTCCACATTTTTATGCTCAGTCCTTCAGTTACTTCAGTTTTCTCCAGCAAACAGTCCCCGTCACGTCTCTCCCATGATTCACCCCTGAGTACTTTTCCTCTGATCCCATTTGCACAGAGGGATCTTCTGTAATATAATCATAAAGTGTGCGAGTCCAGGCCGCCCAGAGCTCAAAATATGGTTCTGCTTTAACAGCTCCAGTCTTTAAACTTGTCATAGACGTCTTAGTGCTAAACCCATAGAACATAAAAGCGTTCACATCAAAAAGCATGTGTTGTGCGAATTTCCCCTTTAAGTTCATTCCTTATTGAGACGATCGCGTCATTTTAGGCCTTAAAGGGTCGTCAGCGCCACGTCGTTCAAATATTAAAACACTAACTTATAAAGACACTGTCAAGGTTTATGTAACAGGACAAGAGAGGCCAGTAAAGCAAGACAAGTTTATTTGTACAGCACAGGTCATACACAAAGTAATTCAGAGTGATTTACACAATAAGAAAGACATTAAAATCACAATGCAACAAATCAAAACATAAATTATCATCATAAAATGAACATTAAAAGAGAAGAGGCAGAATAAAACCCTTTCAGTCACATGGAACTAAACAGAACCGTTTGGAGCCTGGATTTAAACATTGTCAAAGTCGAGGCCTGTCTCACATCTTCAGGAAGAATGGTCCAGGTTTGAGCTGCACAAAACTCAAACACTGATTCCCCATGTTTAGTCCTGAGTTAGTCCTGGTTTAGTCCTGAGTTAGTCCTGGTTTAGTCCTGAGTTAGTCCTGGTTTAGTCCTGAGTTAGTCCTGGTTTAGTCCTGAGTTAGTCCTGGTTTAGTCCTGAGTTAGTCCTGGTTTAGTCCTGAGTTAGTCCTGGTTTAGTCCTGAGTTAGTCCTGGTTTAGTCCTGAGTCTAGGCTCCAGCAGGTTGGTCCCTGAAGTCCTCAGAGTGTGAGATGGTTCATGTGGCTCTCACATGTGGGAGATGTTCTTTGGTGCTGGTCCATGGAGAGACTCTTGTAACAAGCAGATCTGGTGCAACAGGAAGTTTTATTATATAATTTCACATAAATTTTGTTACGTTGTTCTTTCTGTGGCTCTACGAGGCAGCAGTCGTTGGGTCCGTGTTGTTGAGGCGACCGGAGAAGACGTCCTGCAGGACACTGGCATAGTTGACGTTTCTTGGCACCGCCCTCCTGATGTCTGAGGCCTTTAAACTGACCTGTAAAAGCAGAATTTAAAAATACTTCCTTCCAGTACATATATTTATACATGAGGCACATCGCAGACACTGGCTGGAGGCAAAGACAAAGTATCAAAGCATCACACGCTCACACACACAGACACACGCACGCACACACACACACACACACACACACTCACAGACACACACACACACAGACGCACACAGACGCACACACACACACACACACAGAGTTCTATTGAAATGTCAGGGAGCGTATCTCCATCGTTCACCTGTTCCCGCTCAGACGTGGCTGCAGCGTGTTAAATCAGTTTTATGTAGCAGATGAAAGACACTTCCTCTTTCTCTTCGTCTGACGCTGATTTTTACGAGACGTGGTTCTTGGTTATTCCCGGTGATTTTTCGTTATTTGTTCTGTGTAAATCCAGCCCCTGATCGGCCCGTCACAACAATCCCTGTGTCGACCTACCGTTCAGTATGTGAAGCTGGAACATTAGATTTTGGGTCTCTATATTTATCGTGAGTTCTTTTTCTTTGCAAAACTGGGGAGAATTGGGGATTTTTGTTGTAATATGACCAGATTTGAGCTGTGGAGGCTGAGTAAGTCTCTTTTATGGCTCATTATTGGCGCATTCTGCTGTTTATTTGTTGCAGCCCCAGACACGTCCTCCAGCTCCTCCGGCGGGACCCCGGGGCGTTCCCGGGCCAGTCGAGAGACACGGTCCCCCCGGCGTGTCCCGTGTCCTCCCCGGGGACGCGGGTACATTTTGTCAGACTAAACTCCAGAATCAAACGGTCTCTTACCTTCAGAATGTCATCGGGCAGCACGGGGGCGGCAGGATGCTCCAGCCAGTTAATACCAGTGACGTAAGCGTGATAGTCCAGCTCATCCCCCTGTGCGAACCTGCAGCACACGGAGCAACAACAAACTAAACTACAAGTAGGAAAGTACTGCACTTAAGTAGCATTTTTAGGTATCTGTACTTTACTTAAGTACATTTCTCAGTGTGTACTTTTTACTTTTCTTCACTACATAAGTACATTTCTCAGTGTGTACTTTTTACTTTTACTTCACTGCATTTGAGAGCAGTATCTGTACTTTCTACTCCACTACGTTTTTGAACAGGACTGAAAAGTAAAAAATACTTTTCATATGATTTGAGGGGTTATTTTTACCATGTTCGTGGAAACATCCTGACTCAAGTTTTCGAGTTCAAGCTTCGGCTTTGAGCAAAACAAAAATAAACACACAAAATTCAGAAGAAAAGTTAAGAAATGGATTCGTATTGTTTCTGTCGACCAAAATATGTTTCATTTTTGAATCAATATCTCTACATTTACACTTTAACAAATGAACAACACTTGTGAAATACTTTTACTTTTTACTGTTAAAGTACATTTTTAAACAGGTACTTAAAGACTTTTGCTTAAGTAGATTTCTTCATGTGATACTTTTACTTGAGTAACTTTTTACCTCTGTATCTGTCCTTCTACTTAATTAACAAAATGGAGCACTTCACCCGCCGCAGCGTTTGAACAATAGAAATGTGAAACGTTTTGTGAGATGGAAACGCTGTTAAAAACATTATTGGCAGGTCGGGTTTATTCGATGGGACAGAAACGGGGGGAGGCAGAAGATGGGGACGTTCAAACTGACATCGGGGCGGCCGCGTTGCCCCCCGTGTGTCGGCAGGTTACACAAACAGTTTCTTAATAACTTCTGTCGCGTTTGCGTCTCAGTAAATTACGGCGTGGATGTGGTCAGCGGAACTTACTTTTGGAGCAGGGGGGTGAGCAGGGAGTCGGGCAGGGGGAGGCTGAAGGACTTGCAGATGGTCCTGGTCTCTTTCAAGGAGAGATATCCCGTTCTGGACAAAGGAAAGATATCGGTGTTGACAAGTCGGACTTACGTGGTGGGATAAGAGTGAATCGTTTATTACAAGTGTCAGGATGCATTTATGTGAATACAACGGGAGGAGGGGGAGGAGGGGTGAGGTAAATGAGCCCGTGACGGTTTACGGAGCCAGATGTTTTTCTCGTTCTTGTCGTGCCACCGTCACGCTGTTAATATTGATGAATAAACTGGAGCTAGCTAAGTGCTAACAGAGTCATTCGCACAGGGAGGACAGGCTGGACCAGGCACCTTCAGACTTTATGTAATCACACACACACACGTATGAAATGACCCAAATCAAAGACAAAACAAAGACGTAAAGACACTGTAGAGGAGAGGTTGTGTCCTGCAGAGGCTGGGGCAGGTTGCAGGGTGCATCTGGTTCCAATGCTGCACTCACACTGCTGGAACTAATGTCAGCTCTGAGATATGGGGCCACTGCCTGAACGATTCATGTCTTGTTGTGACGCTGTGCTCCTTTGTGTGTTTTTCTGCGTGTGTTTCTCTGGCACCGCTTCAGCCACAGTGTGTGCGCATGTGTGTGCGTGTGTGTGTAAATATGTGTGTGTGTGCATGTGAGATGTGTGTGTGCACCTACTTGTGTCTGTCGCGGTGTGTCAAGGCTTTGGTCAGTTCAGAGAAGTTTTCAAAATGCTCCTTTCTGAGGAAGTGCTGGGCCACTGCCAACATCAGGCCGACGTCCAGCTCCGAGCGCTCGGGCTCCGAGAAGCAGCGAGCGAGAACCAGCACCTCGTGCTCCGACAGGCCACACTCCAAACCCACCAGGAGCCCCCTGTGACATGAACACACAACAACACACACTTAAACCCACCAGGAGCCCCCTGTGACATGAACACACAACAACACACACTTAAACCCACCAGGAGCCCCCTGTGACATGAACACACAACAACACACACTTAAACCCACCAGGAGCCCCCTGTGACATGAACACACACTTAAACAAATGACACAAACAAGCAGGAACTTTCAAACAGGGCGGAACATTTGTTCTTCTTTTGTTCTGTTCTAAATCTACAGAATCTCACAGTTTTATAGGTGTCAAGAGTGTCACTGTAAAACACTGTATTTGACTCAAACCTGTCGCCAGCAGCTTCATCTGCTTCAGCTCCTCTGGTGCCACTGGTCAAGTAAATAATGTGTATTTTGTCTCACATGTCTGTGGTGATAATAAACACACACACACACCTGAAGGGCTCATAGGGTGTGAAGCCAGAGCCGCTGGGGTCACTGAGAGTCAGAAAAGTCTGAATCTCTTTCTGTTTGTCTTCAGGGATGGAGCGCAGTTTGCTCAGGATACTGCCCACGTTGGCTCTGGCAAACTAAAAACAAACAGGTTTTATATAATTAAGTAGAGACATCGTCTCAGTGGCTGATACGCCACCAACATAAACATAGAATATATAACATATACAGTATATAACATATACAGTATATACAGTATATAACATATATAACATATACAGTACATATGCACATATGTGTAACCGTCCAGACCTCGTCCTCGTGCTTCTCCATGTAGTTCAGAGTGTATTCATCAGCTTCTGTGAGCTGAAAGTTACGTTTATTGAGACAAAGAACAGCTCCAACATAAAAGTCCTGAGCTGTGAAGTACTGCGACCTCTGGCTCTGGTGCAGCTCCTGACCCGGCTTCTTCACACGGCCACGCTCCAGAAATGAACCTCCTAGTAAACCTACAGACCCAGAACACGGAGACGACACAGTATGTTTGGATGGTATTGGATTTAAACAAACATAACGTATGAACTGTGGGTACATTTACAGGTCATATTTGTATATACATATATATATATATATAGTACATTTCCTCTAAACTTTGACCTGAATTCCTCTGTATTTTCTCAAACACGCTGATGGTGTCGTCTCTGAGGTAAAAGGAGATGATGAACACTCTGTCCTTGTCCACCGGGTTTTCAGTCACCATCTTGGCCACAAAGTTGAGCACGTGACTCTCGAGGCCGTGCCTGTGTCCACATAAACACAGAGAAGATTAGCTCTGTCTTAGCAGCTCATCCTCTGACACTCGTCTAACCTGTCCTTTGTCATAAATTTGTGGAAGTCCTTTTGCGGGGGCTTGGGCACCAGACCCCGGCAGGAGCCGAGCGAGTCCTCCTCTGATCCAAAGCCGTTGTAGGGGGGCACGTATCTGCGGGGCTTAGGGGCGGCGGGGGCTTTGTACTGCACAGGGGTGAAGTCCTCTGGGACAACAAGAGAAAAGGACTTGAAAGACACGCAGAAACCCAGAGGGAGGGAGTCATTAGAAGAGCACAGAAACCCGGAGGGAGGAGGTGACCACGAGGGCAAAAGTTAATCCATCTGAGGAGCAGAGCACAGCAGCTCCGTCCCCTCAAACGGCACGTGACGGGTGAGACTGTCCGAGTCACTGAAAAGCACTTAACTCAATTATATTTAAGATTTAGCAATAAAATTTGAGTAATTCCTATGTTAGTACGATTCCTAGGCAACAGTTTATCCGGGAACCGTACTGTAAACGAGGTCCAGAGCGACTTTACACCATAGATTCTACAAATAAAAATATAAGACACATAAATGGTCCTTGAATTTTGGATGGAGTTTTGTTGATGCCACAAACTGCCTCTTGAGAACGTGTGACCCTGTCTCATACTCCACATCTATCACACACAGCCCCACACAAGGCGTCGCTCTTGAACTGGGGTGATTTTAATGGAACTCAAGACCCTTCACTTTTTCTGCTTCTTCGGATATTTGAAGATATTTGAACTACGACTTACTATGGGAACTTGACAGGGAAACGTGGGATTTAAACAAACATACATCAGCAATTACATATAATTTGTTTTTAATGTGTTTTTTGTTGACTTTTACGTGAAGCTCTTGAAGTGGTTTTAAATGTGCTGTAGAAATAAACTTGAACTGAACTGAATGGAACAGACACAAGCAGGAAATCAGACCAGGGGTTTAGTTTATGTGCTAAAATATTACTTTAACAAAATAATGCAGTGACATAAGTACAAGTGGCAGTAGATAATATTCAGTTCAATTCAAGTTTATTTCTATGTCACATTTAAAACATCTTCAGCTGAACCAAAGAGCTTCACATATAAGTCAACAGAAAACAAAAAAATAGACATAAGATTTCCTCTCTAGCTACTATTAGATGAAGAGGTGGGTTTTATTATTATTATTATTATTATTATTATTATTATTATTATTATTATTATTATCTTCTC
>KN468806.1:18120-102485 GCA_000787095.1 Periophthalmodon schlosseri | reverse complement strand
ATAAGGAACAGTTATAAAAACTGATTGAAAATACATGATTGTATTAATAATGGCAATAATAAATATGGCAGAAGTGTGGCAAAGAGAAACCTCCACTGTCGCCTGTCTCATTATTTCCCTGTGTTTTACAGGAACATTTAATCTGCCCAACAGGGGCGGGTCTAGGTATTGCTGGGTTTCAGATGACATCACAGCGTTCTATAGGCCAATATTAATTAATACAGATGGGGGCAGTTAAAATGAATATTGTTAAAATGCTAAATGATTCTATAATACAGTGATTTCTGGGGTTTGTCAATAATTGAAAATACCAGGTTCAACATTTGTGAATTTTCCTTTCGGATAATTCGTGGTAAAGCATAATGTAATCAATAGGGAAAACTGTCTCTTGCCCCCACCTGAGGGTATGACATCATCACATTGTTGAATCCATGTGGTACATTAGTGGAAACTCTTCTAATATACACAGAAATTATTATTTGATAAATAAAAATACACCTTAAAAACACCTTACTTTGTTGAAATTGTGATTAAAGTATCAGAAAAAATCAGATTCTTGCATGTAAATTGTGCCCAACTTTTGGCTAGAATTCTCCCTAGTATCTAAAATAGAACTCTACTTTTCAACATATTTTTCAACTTTTCTTCCCAAATTGCTTCTTGGTGTCATTTATATCCACAACAAGTATTATACCATCAAATTAAGTCGAAATTATACCTGTTGTACGCATTTGAAGGTATTTTTAGCAGTATATACACCTCTAATTAAATATACGCAAGGCAGACAAGTGTAATGCCAACATTTCAGGCCACACAATAACATGGCACGTGGCAGTCCCTTTACCATAAAGTTACATAGTGCTAACTCTGTCCATTTGACAAACACATATTCAGGTTGATATCACATGAGATACTTTAAAGTGCATGTGACAAATTAGACTTTTTTTTTGTTGAAGTTTATAATTTTACTTCCTGGTTGAGCAGTAGATATGTGTAACGGCTGTGAATGAAAGACAGGAGACAGGGTGGAGTCACTCAGCTTTGCTCCTGTGACAGACATATAAATACTCTATTAATATGTCTTCACACAAATCAGGCACTCGGGCTCCTCTCTGCAGTCTCCAACGTGAGGTATTTTCAAAATAAAAGGTCAAAATGATAAAATTCACAGGAAATGGTAAGAAGTGCATTTTTAACTGTTACATGCGACATACATAGAGGTAATTCCGTAACTGTTACCTAGCAACCATAAAGGTATCAAGGGCCAAAAATGGGTTTAAATGCCTTAATGCGTAAATAATGCCTGTATTTTGGATGGAATTATTGGTGTTGATGACGTAGGTAGAGAAATTCTGTTTTAGACCTCAACGCCGCTTCCTGTATTTTTGTGCTTTTCTTGTAAACTTTTTTCCACAAACTGCCACTTAACTACTAACTAACTTAAAACTATGATCAACATTTCCCACAGGTGCTATCCCACCAAACTAAGTCATAATTTGAAAAACATGAAAACCTGGCATGTGCACTTTAAGGTTTGGGCAACAAAATAAAGCTAAAGAAAAGTGAAAAAGTACAAAGCGGTCTGGTCTAAGCAGGGCATTGTTCTTCTGCAAAATGCTGGCTCAGATATCTGCAGGTTATAAATGTGTTTTTAAATTGGGCAAATATATTTGTGGTGTTTTATAACCTAGAAAAGAAGACAAAGCAGAGTCCCTCCAGTGCTGTGCTGAACAAAAGAGGCTAAACATAATTTTACAAAGTACACACTGTCTAGACTGTCCATTTAAGTATTGTGTTTTTAACCTTAACATGAAAACCTCTGTGAGGCGGCCTATTAGTGAAGTGGTGGGAATAACAATATATTCTTCTGACATAATGCTTTTAACTGTTTATTTGACCATTCTAGTTCACCAGACTTTTTCTGATCATTTTATTTATTTATCAAGTTATCTCCATCCATCTTTACCCAAACAGCTATCGGTTTTTAACATCATTTTTCAAAGTTACAATTTTTTTTCCCATATATGTGCTTTAAAGTTATGCAACACAGAAATCAAAAGACAAAGGTGTCCAAATGTGGTTAGGCCTGAACACAGCATTATATATAAAAGAGGGGGTATTACACTTCTATGGGGTATGAACTGCTAACACATGTTTCTTTGTTGGTTTGAAAATGCTACATTCACCGAAAACATCTAACTTAACATGTTGAATAAGTTTCACTTTCATTTTTGACCCTCTGAGTCCCCCCTCCCTTTACTCCTCGAATCTAAGTCACTCCCCCTTCAGAGCGCTATTACGTTACAATCGGCGTGGATGAAACTACTGCACATCGAATCAGGTTTGTGAAGTTGTAGTGTATTGTTTTGTATCGTGCTCTTGTATATTTATGGAGAATTGTCGTGTGGGAGTATATTTGATGTAGGCTTGTGAGCTGAGCTTTGGACAGAATCTTACTTACTAACCGTAAGGAGGGTTTGAATAGGGCCTGGGAGAGATCGCTAAAATATTCAAACATATATGGATGACGTAGAAAACCTTGCATGTTTTTGGTGAATCGATTTTGCACAATACCTCCTCTTTAACAACAGCATTGTTTTTCCTTGAAGATAGTAGTTAAGTTTTATAAAAGAACAAAATGTGAGAGTAGATTTGTGTGAGCAGAAGCTGAACTATTCTCAAGTCACGGAAATGATTGCCAGTTTTAGTTTTGCATTAATCCTCTTACGGTTTAAAGGTGGTGAGCCAGAGACGACAGAGGAGCGTCGACTGGAACCATAAACAAAACAAACCCAGTGAAGCGAAACAACATGTATTGATAATAATAATATAGTGCCTTTCAAAACACCCAAAGCGCTTACAGGAGAGACGGTCTACATTCATACATTTTCTGCTCCCAGTGTTAAGAATATTTCATCTTAGGGCTGGGCAATATATTGAAAAATGTATAGTATTGTAATTGTTGTTCTGAAGATATACAAAATTAGAATATTGAGTATAATGTCTATAAATGTAAACGATAGGTCTAAAGAAATTCTTGGTCGATTAAAGACATGTCCTGCCGATTGATTCGTCGACTAAAAAGGGGCGTGGCAAAAGCTCTCAAAACTACTGCGTATCTCTGTGTATCTGACCCAAACTGCATGCAAAACAACTATTATTATTACTAGAAAAAGTACTAGGAAACAAAAATGGCAGAAATGGCAAATTATTGGCATGAAGTAATAACGGCAGACGTCACTGTTGGTCAATTTTAAACCAGTGAATTCTGACTGGACACACACGCCAGAGAAAATCCACAAAAAAACAACTTAAAAGTGCAGTTGTTTTGACCCTGTGCTGTGTCCTTACAGAAGCAGAAAAATTCAGGCCACAGACAAAAAAGAGATTATGTACGTGCTGAAAAAAGCCCCATGCACTTTCTGTAATGCTGCACTTAACCAGCAGCAGGAGGAGCAGGAGCGTGTGAGAGCTGCCAGACCTCTGCATGTTCACCAGAGTGCAGTACCACATTTTTCCACCGGGGGCAGACACACAACACTTTTTACACTCTGAAAACTCAAGTGAACAGGTATATTTTTGTAGTAAATATGGAAGTTTTCAAATCTGTTTTCAAATTTTATGATTAACTTTCTATTGAATTCAGTGTATATTATATCAGCCTCCTCCTAAAATAATGGCCTATGGCGTTTTTTTCATATTTTTCAGGAAACGCAAAAAACTGTGCCAATTGAAAACTGTACAACATGAGATAATGTTTTCATACAAACATAATACTAATTTGCAGATGAGAAATTATATATTATATTCTAATGTCAAATGTGTAACAGCAAATGACTTCAGAATCATTTGGGCAATTTTCTGAACATGGCCTTGTGACATGAGCCATTTTAAATATGACTTAGGCCATATTTTCTATGGCACAAGTGACACAGGTAAACAGTCTGTATTCTTCGAAATTTTCAGATTTAGAGACAATGGGAGGTGCTCAGTCACCCCCAAGAAGAGCCGCAGAGCCGCTGCTCATATAAGAGGGAGGTGTCAGGTGAGACTACCTTTACTATGGAGGGGCTCTGGGTATGGACCCGAGACAGGGCCAAGGTCCATACGCAAATAAAAGTTAGATTGAAATTGCATTGGAGAAAAAATACAAATAGCTCTTATATTTATCAGGATTGTATTATGATCTATATGAGACAGGCCTCTACTTTGACAATGTTTAAATCCAGGCTCAAAACGGTTCTGTTTAGCTGTGCATATGACTGAAATGTTTTTATTCTGAACTCTTCTCTTTTAATGTTAACTTGATGATGATTATTATTTATGTTTTGATTTGTTTGTATTGTGATTTTAATGTCTTTCTTATTCTGTAAAGCACTTCGAATTACTTTGTGTTCAAATTGTGCTATACAAATAAACTTGCCTTTGTCCTTGCGTTTATAGTGCCAAATGTGTCATGAAGTCATGCTCTTGCAAAATAAAATGACTTAGGCCATTATTTTAGGAGGGTGTCATTTCCCTCATCAAACGAACACTGTGACAGCAAAGCTCCGCTCTGGCCTCTGAAAGCTGCGACAAGCGCTTACAAGCTCATCACGGTGAATAATCAGGAGGAGTATAAGGTAAGTGAGGAATAACTTTGGACCAGTGCTAACCGTTTAAAATGAACTAGTTCTGTTTTTCACATTTTAAGACAGTCAAAATCAGGTACAGCGCATTTAAGATTCTCAATTCAAATCCTCTGAGTTGTACACGGTCCTTTTGACAGTGCTCTTTCAGTGTATCTGCAGAATCCATTGACACCCTGCTCCCCTCCTCACCTCGAGCTCTGCCTGTAGAGGTCTCTGAGCGGTGATTATGGTGCAGGAGGATTAATTTATGTAAAGTACGGCCCCAAGCGCACATCAGCTCTGCTCCGGGAGGACTTCTGAGACGCTCACTAAATTCAATTTCACCAACACAAGGTCAGATCCTATACGCTTCCATCCAGCTGCTCAGAAATAAGGAAGAACGGTGCTCAAAGACACTGGAAAACTACCAGGGAATATACAATTTAAAGAACAAGATTTTTGAGAAACTTTTAAACAACTGTCGTGATGAATACAAAAATATGTTGTACAAAGATTGATACAAAAAAGGATGCACAAAGAACAGACCTTCACCAAGGCTCCAACCATGAATCTGAGAGGTGGGTAGAAATAAGTTGTACTTTCTTGAACAACATTGCATTTAAAGTGGGGACATTACACTTCTATGTGCTATTAATTGCTAAAACATAACATATTGCTGCGTTTCAGATGACATCACAACATTCAAATGTATTATTTTGCATGAGGCTGCCGATCTTGACACAAATAAGTTCTATAGGGACTACAAAGCTGTTTTGAAGCTTCCCAGAGAATCGGTGCAGTGTTGACTTGTTGTTGCACATGAAATTTGAATATTTGACACAAATCAACCTACTTTATATTATATTTTAGCGCCGAAACTTTTCCCAAATTCTCCATCGAAAGGAAGGGGATTCCCATTTAACCGGAAGTGCTACCACAAAGAAAGCGCAGTTTAGTCGCATTTACGTGAAAAGTGGGCGGGGCGGAATAAGGTCAATAGAAATGATCAAGTTCAGCGTTCGTGAATTTACCTTTTGAATAATTCATGGAAAAGTACGTGTAATTAATAAAACTGGCGCTTGTCCCCATCTGAGTGTATGACATCATCACATTCTAGGATCTGAAAACCACCAACTTAGATCACCATGTTACCTTTGAGTGTTTTGAAAATGCTATATTCACCGAAAATAAGGTATAACATGTTTAATAAGTTTCACAATCATTATCAGCGTGCATCCCTCTATTCAAACTACTGCACATCGCACCAGGTTTGTGAAGTTGTAGTGTACTGTTTTGTATCATGCTTTTGTATATTTATGGAAAATTGACGTGTGGGAACGTGAATGACGTAAGATTGTGGGCTGGGCTTGGACAGAATCGTACTGCTAACCTAAGGAGGGTTCAAATCGGGCCTGGGATATATTGCTAGATTACTCAAACATGCAAGGATGACATGTAAAACCTCTTCATGCATGTTTTTGATGAGGGAACAACGTTATAACATGTTAGACAGCTCCAAAAAGTCAATTTTGTTTAATACTTTGTCTTAAAATATTTGCATCTTTTACGATTCTATTCTAAATTCTAATTCTGATTTGATCGTGCTATATTGTGCAGCTGCCCTAATCTTCCAGAGAAGGCCATCAACCAAGACATTTGCAGGTTTGTTTTAACATATTGTCTGCATATCGTCATGGAGATTATGCAAAATAAAAATACCGCCCACATTCTAATCTAATCCATACATACGCAGTGGAGAGTAGTCCCAGCGTGGCTCAGCTCCATAAAGTATTGCAGCAGCAGCACCTCGTCCTCAGACACATGTTTGAACTGGTAAATCCGCAGGTCATTCAGGGGGTCAAAGGGCACCAACTCAGCCATCAGAGAGCCTGGGCCAGATCCAAGTCCAAACCAGGTCCTAATCCAGAGACAAGAGCAAGTCTATGGCCGAGAGTCTAGAGTTCAAGTCCAGATTCAAGTCCAGCATAAAGACTAGGCTCTAGAGTCAAGTAGGGCTGTAGTTGACTAAAGAAATTCTTGGTCAGCTAAAGACATGTCCTGCTGATTGACTTTTCAACTGAAAAAGGGGGCATGGAAAAAGATCTCAAAACTATTAGGTATTAGAGATGCTCCAAAACCAACGCGCAAAAACGGGCAAAAATAACGTGATAGGTGATCAGCAAAGTGGGATCACCCAGGCACATTATTGTCTTAAATTGCCAACCAAATTCCATGTATGCTATAATTAGTTAGATTTTGGTCAAATTTCATATAATCAGAAGCCTACACATTTTTTAAAAATAATAAAATAGTTTGCATCTCTATTTCAAAGTCCATGATCGGTATCGGCCTCTCAAAAATCCTGATCGAAGCACCTCTGTTATGTAACTCGTATCTGATCGAAGCTGCACTCACAAGACAACACCTGCACACGGGTTCATGCAAAAACAACTACTTATGCAGAAAAAAAAAGTACTAGGAAACAATGTATTTATATAAAGGTTGATTAAACTTGTGAATCGTGAGTTTAATTGGTAACTATATTGTAGGCTTCCCCAGATATCGCTTAATGCTTCGATAATAAAACATTATTGACATCAACTTGCCTATTTTATATCCCAGAAAAATAAATCATTATGTTATTGTATTGTTATTATTAGCACAAATATCGGATATCGGTATCGGCTCAAAGAAATGGTTAAGGGTCGGCATAGGAGTTCAAGTTTAGATTCAAAGTCTTTAGTCTAATTAGTCCAGTCCTACCAGAGAGAGTGTTATAGGTGAAGAAACGGGCTGCACGATTTTGGAAAATTTTCTAATTTTCCTGACAAGAATTCCCATCAGATTTGCAATTTACGTTTTAATAGTGGGATTCTGTGCAAAGATCCCATTTAAACACATGGACTGCTAAATCAAGACAAGAATCTCATGTATTTTTGTAGAGCTCTGAGTTAGCAGGTTTTATACAGAATAAGACAGAATATTTAGTTTTTTGGAGAGGAAATAATGTTGCTTAAATCGTAGTTAAATATGATAGTTGCGACCATTCAAAGTATTTGATTTGATAAAGATGAAATATCTTGCAGCTATAGTTAGTGCTAAAGATTCTACAGTTCAACCGTCAGAATCCAGAGTCTATACCCCAAGAGCCCAAGTCCAGTATCTCGGCCAGGTCCTTGTTTAGATCCCAAAGTCCGATCGCATAGTCCACGGTCTAGACTCCAGGCTGAGTCCTGCAGCGCGAGAGTCTATATGAAGAGTCTGGTCCTAATCCGGTCTAATCCCGGCGAGAGTCTTAATCCCACAGACCTGAACGTGAGCGAAGAGGTCAGGCTCACAGCCAATTATACTCACACACACACAGACAAGCGCACATACACACACACACACAGTCGCCCTGGGGCAGAGGGAGAGAGGAGTGGCTGCCGATCCCGATCTGCAGCTGGAACACATGGAAATATTCGTTCTTTAAATAAGTGCCCTGGTAAACAATCAAAACGTTGTCGATCCATAAGGGCTAGTGTGACCGGTGGACTTCTGAGCTGTGCTGTTTGTGAAACTTGTGGCGTATTAAGGAGCCACGGGACACAGCGGGAACTTTTGGAGGCACTTTTTGTTTAATCGGGTTCGCAATAATAGAATAATATCGGTCCCGCTCAAACTACAGGGAGAAGACAAGGGATAGAGTTAATGCAAAGTCAAATGCAATTACAGATGTGAATAAAGACAAAATATTAACAAAAGGACACTTAAATCATGAGATTACAATAGATGAGTGGTCTATTCCCAATACTAGATTTACAAAGGGAAGAGGCAGCGGTCTAATCCCAAATTTATACCAGGGCCAAGGCGAAAGTCACACGAAGAAGATACAAAAACACAGAAGAATCACCAGTAGGACCAAGGCTGCCCAGTAAATCAAACACCAGGTATGAACAAAACTGTAATAAACAAAAGGACTATTTTGTGTAATTATATAGTTATTATATGAACTGATTACACTTGGACACAGTATTTTAAAAAGCACAATATACACAGGCATATTTCTTAAAGCAGAAGTAACTTTCAGCAATAGAGCTCCCCCTGCAGCTTCTTTATGAGAATACACTGTCAGAGAACAGACTCAAAAGTGTTTCTTTTTTGTTTGTTTTTTCTCTTTTTTTTATTGAAATAAGGCAACACAATCACATAAAAATACAAAATGCCAGTTGGTGTCAATTATTTAAAAAAGAGACAGGTTTTCCCAGGAGAACTTGTCGGGTCGTGCCGGCCATATTGCAAGGCTGGTTTCCCACATTGAGACAGACAGAAGCAACAGACGCTTCCAACACCCCAAAAATACATGTTTAACCATCACAGGAACTTACAAAGACTTTTAATGAAGTAAAAATGTTACTTAGTTCGGCTTTATTATGAAGAACCAATAGAAATCAAAATTGTAATAATGACAGAAGAAAAAAACTGTAAAATAAGTAAAAATGTTAAGAGTTCAAATCTGTTGGAAAGAGGTGGGACGCTTAGCAGAAAAATGGAGCGCTTCGATTTAAAAGAAGATATATTGTCCTTGTGTCTGCTATATACTTATAATCTATGACACCCTTGGATCATTATGTTTTAATTTGGACTCTCTAAATACAACTTCGAGAGGGTAAATGAGAAGAGGAGAAGGTTAAATGCTTTAAAAAGTCGAGTCTGCAGAACAGGTCCACACTAAAGCTTTCCTCAGACATTGTGCAAACACTAATACAAATGCATGCTGACTGTTAACAAGAGAACAGGAGTCGCTGTGTCACATGTCAAACGTCTGAAGTGTCACTGATATAGACCTGTGGGTTTGGTTTTCAGCTGCACAGCGCCACTGTGAGGCTGACGACGGGCACAGCACACACACGCTACAGACAGCTATGGATTGGGTTTTTTTGAAGACATGCAAAATATGAACAATGTGTCAGTATTTGTCCTGTCACCTTCTGCTGAGAGGCATGAGAACATTTGTTTTAATTACCTCAGTCTCTCAAGTGTTTCTGTCTCCTGTCTGTCGGTGTCAGCCAATCACAGCTTGCTACTTTTGCTACTCAACCAACCACCTATACTCTCCCTCCCCTCTATCCTGTGATCCTATTAAAGAAGACCTATTGTGCTTGTGTCTGCGATATAGTTATAATCTATGACACCTGTGGATCATTTTGTTATAATTTGGATATTTTAAATTACAATTTCCATCTAAAACAACTTAATAAAAGAAACAAGTTTGCTGACTTCCGCGTTAGAAAACTGCGGTGCCCAATAGAAGCTGACGTTGCCGTAAACAACATCGCAACAAAGAGCCATGTACATATAGCATTTTCAGAACGATAAAAGGTAGCATAGTGATCTAAATATGTTAGCTATTAATATCCCACCAACGTGTAATCCCCCCCCCCCTTTAAAGCACTATATCAAGGTATGTTTGTGCTTTTTACTGTCTTCAAAATATGAAAAAAACAGCGATGAGTTTCTCACAACTTTTAGAAACCAGACAGTAGTTTTGCAGTGACAGTAACACTAACAACAACTTCCATGTTAACAGTGTACTTCCTGATTGTCAGACAGCAAAACACTTTATAATTAGATACAGACAGTTCCCTATATGTTTCATAAATCAAACCTAGGATCTGCATCTTGTAAACAAAGCTACAATGCCAACATCCTCTCATTGCTTTTGACCATAACGACTGCATTGTTCCAGCTAATATAATAAAACAAAACATACCTCCTGTAATTATAAACCCAATGTGTTTAATTAAAACCAGGAAAATAATCACAACTCACAGTGCGGTTGCTGCTGTGAAATTAACTGAAGTCTCACATTTCACACAACAGCCCCTCTGCCATTTGCTCTCTTAATTAAAACCTCACAGCGTTATTGACTACAGACTAGTTCCTATAGGGGAAAACTGTACCAGAGGTTTCCTGAGGGAGGCTGTTACTGTAAAACGTTTGACTGCCCCCTGTGGACAGGAGAAGGGCTTAATAATGGAGGTTACGACCCCGACTTTGCCCTTCGCGGCGTCTCATCTAATCCTGCTGACTGCGCACCAATTACACTGTGACACTGCACTTAGGGTCGGTCATTTGAGGTATTGTATGACATTTTCTTAGCTTGAGTTCAAATTTAAAGCTGCACTGTGCAACTTTTCTAGTGAGTTTTCTTGGGAGTTTCAAGCCGTGTTATAATGCCATTACCTCCACAAAAACGTATCACCATTATACCATTATACCATTATACCATTATTATTATTAACGTATCACCACCATTCGTTTCCTTCACACATGTTTGAGTAACCCTTTGTTATTAGTCTGTCTGCATCTCCAAAGCTCAAAATGCTCTGTTCCAGTTTTCAAGTTAACAGCTACCTTTTACCTTTTGTTCAGGACAGATTGGCAATTCCAGGTCTGAAATTTCCAAATGAGTTGTTCAGGACAGATTGGCAATTCCAGGTCTGAAATTATCCAAATGAGTCTAGTGAAAATGTATGGAGTTTAAAAACACAGTGGAGCACTTCCTGTATTACCACATGACATCACAAGGCAGCCTAAATATGCAGGGTTTGTGTGTTAAACGTGTGTGAATGAAACAAAACACAACTCCAGGTATGTTTGTGATGAGGAAATAGAATTATAACATGGCTAAAAGAGTTAGTAATTTCCAACTACTCATTGACTCTCGGCTAAAGCTTTTGTCCGTTCAAAATACGCATTTACATAAACAGGTGTTTGTCTAATTATTTCAAGTGAACAGTTGCATTCAAGAACATGGTACGGCACCATCCAATCTGATGAAAGAGGTTCAATCCATAGGCAGGGGAATGCATTAGGACAATGAGAATCTCACAATAAAACAACATAACTGTGTGAGCTGACAGATACAAAATACAGTAATATGATAAAACATCGAAAACACAAACAGACCTTAATGGGGAGAATGGCATTAAATCTGACTGGACAAGCACTTTATTTAATTACTAGACCTGTAGTCGAGTAAACAAATTCTCAGTCAGCTAAAGACATGTCCTACCGCTCGATACGTCAACTAAAAAGGGGGCGTGGCAAAAAATTTATCTGGCCCAAATTGCACTCACAAGGCTACACCTGCTCAAGTTCAAGCTAAAACTATTCATACAGAAAGTAGTAGGAAACAATGTGTTTATATAAAGATAGATTATACTTGTGAATCATAAGAATCTGCCTTTTTACTGGGGCTCGGCAAAAAATTAACTCTATTAAGCGAATTTTAAGTACAAAACGATTTGTTTGGAAGAAAGAAATTCAATTTTATTTCCCCCACTTTCTTGCATTAGAAATACAGAGTGTCCTATGGCTCGCACCATATGGCCCACACTCACACCTGCACAACTGCACCGAGCCACGGCCCGGTGACGTCATCACATGGTGCTGTTTGTTTGCATGTCGCGCAGCAGTGCTAACGCTTTAGCAGAGAAAAAAGTCAAGCAGCCTGAAATATCTCTTAAACAGCGAGGCAAATATGAGTCTTACTGTGATACACTCCTCCGTGAGTTTATGGGTTAAACAACACTGTGGAGCAGCGAGGACAACAGGAGACAAGGCTCCAAAACTTCTGTCTGCTCATAGTCCTTACTGAAGGTGAGCACGGATTCACTGTGAGTTTTGGAGCTGAGTTCATTCACTTTTTCCTCTTATCCTCTATCCTCTCCATGCACAAGACAGGGCTCGTAAACAGAAGTCATGTGTGCACGTGTCGTGCTTTGGCCCATCTCCTCGAAGCAGGCCAAGTAACCACCAGGCCAAGTCCTGCTCGCACTGGACAAACGTACCTCGTTTAGGGCACGGTTCGTGCTTGGGCACAGTTCGATTGGGTTAGTATGAGTGCACCCTTAGAAGTGATGTGCTCTTTGTGTTTGTAACTCTCACAGAAAAGCAGAGGAGTTTAGCACATGGCCAGAGCGGACTTTGAAATCAGTGAAGTCAAATTAAATGTTGTGAAAGTGTAAATCACGTCTTTTTTCCCACATCAGCTACGACTTTAATGTAACCAACACTGTCTGTATAATCCCTCAGTCGTCCAGGTCAGGTCCATAGTAAAAGCCGAAGTTAAATCTGTCAGCTGGACAAGCACACACACACAAACACACACTTCAACAACTTTTTGTCCAGTTGACAGATTTAACTTTGGCCTTTACTATGTAACCAACACTGTCATGGTGAGTTTTATCTCATTCAGCAAATGGAGATGGATTTCCCCCAATCGCCACTGAGTTAAATATCATCATTTCTCAGTACAATGTTGAAGTAGCATCACATACTTTAGCTGCTTTTAGTTAAAAGGAGCTTACTATTTACTTGCACTACAACTTTAATTTAAACAATTATACATCTTTCTGACATATTTCTGTAGTATCAACAACCAAGAGAGGGTGCTAACTACTAACCTTTACTACTACTACAACAAGGTAAGTACAGCACGATTTGTACACGAAGTATTTCAATACTTGATACTCAATAGCGATTCCAATACTGCAGTGATCATTAAAAACACTTGATAAAATGTGATTTTCAACATTAAATCCCAGTACTTTCTTCTGTGAATCTGTGTAATCCCTCAGTCGTCCAGGTCGGTTCCATAGTGGTCCATGGGCGTATACTAGTCTATGTGTCTTATACTTGTTCTGATACAGCTCAAGATCATTCTAAAGCTGTTCAGGAAAGGTTCATTTCCGTCCTGTAGTATTGATACCTGCTCAAATGAGTATCTAGTAGTTTTCTTATCAATCTGATTTTCGATACTTTTGACAAAATTATTCCAACTACTACTACTACTACTACTATTAGCTGGCCCCAAAGGAAAGGCATCCAGACAAACCCTAGAACTACTACTACAACTACAACTACTACTGCTGCTACTAAATAAAGAAAATAAAGAGAAGAAAGTAAAATTCGGGACAACTGAAACTTTCCAGGACAAGTCTTCGTTCCCTGCAGCAATTCTCAAACTTCCTCAAAAGCGTCTCCCTCCGCTCTGAGTCAAACTGAGAAAGAGAACAAGGATTTCAGAAAATCCTTCAACTTTCGCCCAAACAGAACCCCAGGAGTGCGCAGGGGGGAATGTGATGGGTAACTATGTCAATTTAACAGACTTGCGCAACAATCTGCCTCTTTTCTTAAACTCAACCAGGGCGCGTTTCTATGGAGACACCACCACGCAGGACGATCAAGTGTCAATCCTCAAATACTCCAATCTGGGACATCTGCTCTGCTCCCTGTGGCTTTTCCAAACATCTTTAAACTCAACAAAAATATCCAAAAGTTTGACAAAAGAATAGTTCTATTTTATTCTGCAGTGCCTTTTGAGTACTGAACCATGTCATGGTGTTGTTATCTCTCAAAAGCATACCTGGAGTTGTGTCAGGTTTTATTCATATGTTTTGGTAATCATTCATATTTAGTCAGTATTAGGGTTGTCAAAAGTATCGAAAATCTCATTTGAGCATTTGAGCAGGTATTGATACCAAAAAAGTCATATTCACAGGACAGAAACGAACCTTTCCTGAATAGCTGTAGAATGTTCTTGATCTCTATCAGAACATGTATAAGACCACGTAGACTAGTATAGGCCAATGGACCACTGTGGAATCTACCTGGACCAGAGTTTACATTAGGAAAAATATATATTTTGTGAACAATACAAAACAGCACCTTGTTTGATATATTAATTTGATAGATTATATAAAACAACATTTTACAATAGGACCATCCATTCAGTTTCTTCCTTCACTTATCAGGGGCCAGGTCACAGGGGCAGCAGTCTAAGCAGGGACGCCCAGACTTCTCCCACCTCAGACACTTCCTCCAGCTCCTCTGGAGGGTCCCCAAGGCCGAGAGACATAGGCGTCCAGGGGGCATCCGGAACAGATGCCTGAGCCACCTCAGCTGGCTCCTCTCGACGTGGAGGAGCAGCGGCTCTACTCCGAGCTCCTTCCGTATAACTGAGCTCCTCACTCTACCTCTACAAAGCACCCAGCCACCCCGCAGAGGAAACTCATTTCGACCATTTGTATCAGCGATCTCGTCCTTTCGGTCATTACTCAAAGTTCATGACCATAGGTGAGGGTCGGAACGTAGATTGACCGGTAAATCAAGAGCTTTGCCTTTCAACTCAGCTCCTTCTTTAACACAACAGACCGATACAGCGACCACATCACTGCAGACGCTGCACCGATCCACCTGTCAATCTCACGCTCCATCCTTCCCTCACTCGTGAACAAGACCCTGAGATACTTGAACTCCTCCACTTAAAGCAAGAACTCTCCATCCACCCGGAGAGGGAAAGCCACCTTTATCTAGTCAAGAACCATGGCTTCAGATTTGGAGGAGCTGATTTTCATCCCAGCTACTTCACACTCGGCTGCAAACCGCCCCAGCGCCTGCTGCAGGTCCTGGTTCGATAAAGCCATCAGGACAACATCATCCGTAAACTGCAGAGATGAAATCCTGTGGTCCGGCCCCCCTCCGGCCCCTGACTGCGCCTAGAAATTTTGTCCATAAAAACAATGAACAGAACTGGTTTCAAAGGGCAGCCCTGACGGAGTCCAACATGCACTGGGACAGCCCTTAGCAAAGGGCCCCGGATCCCGTACTCCCCTACACCCTCCGGACCCCCTTCTTAAACAGAGGGACCACTACCCCAGTCTGCCAATCCAGAGGTTCTGTCCCGACTCTCACGTGATGCTAAATAGGACCTAATAGTAATAATCATAATAATAATCATTTTGTTTAAAAGAAATTCTTTATTTTATGGAGCACCTGGCCCAAACACATCATTGCTCAGCTAATGCATGGGCGTCTCTCGCGTCTCTGCTCCCCCAGTCCAACTTTACAAAGAAACTGTGACCCTCAAGTACATTTACCTTTTATATGAACGTGTTAAGAGTGGTGGTAATGTTATGAATCGTTGTTGAACCAGTGCGAGTTGAGTTTGACTGGAGGCTGTCGGTGTATCGATGTTTAGGGGAGTTTCCCCTATAGTCTGAGTCAAAACTGGGCTCCGAGGTGAAGCAATCAACACGATGCTCAATAAAGCACTTACATTTTGTGTAAATAGCTGTCTCCTTCACGCACCAAGTTCAAAAATAAACAAATAATATTGGCCAGAACACTCTTGGAAAAGAGATTTTTAATCGCAGTGGAGTTCTCCTGTTTAAATAAAGGTTGGGTTTTTTAAAATTTGTTTGTTTTAAATAGCTGACGCACATGAGCAGAGATTATGACGATTAACACCGCAGGCAAAACAAATAGTTCCTGTGCTGCGGCACTAATAACTCATGATGCTCAACATTTGGCAAATAAAACGTGATGGTTTGTTTTACTCCATCATCAGAGTGCATGCATATTATTGATAAATGTCAGCACATTATTTTCATTTTTCATTTATTTACAGCTGAATGGCCAGTAATTCTCATGAATCGTCAGGATTTCTAAAGTCTGACGGCCAACAAGACCGGCAAAGAAGAAGTCTAGTGTAACCTCTGACCTGGACACAGATATAAGGCCACATGATAATATAAAAGAAAGTACTATGATGTAATGCTGAAAATCACTTTCTATTGTCTAAATACTTTTATATCATCGTTGTATCGGAATCTGTATTGAGTATCGAGTCTATTCCTTAGTATCGGACTTGAGTTTGTCGTTTTGGTATCATGGCAACACTAGCCTGAACTTGTCGCAGACTGAGAAGCACTGCCCCCACTCTGACAAAAAGAAACATGACCCTGATCCCCCTAACAGTTTGTGTTCACAGGGGTTATTCATGGATGAGCTGACGGCAATTCAAATCTGCTCTGACAAAAGCCTGCTCTCCACAGAACTGACGCATTTACATTGTCTCTAGAGGGTAACACGGTGTCCCACATGAAATGAATGAGATCAGTGCTACTACAGTATAATAGATGTGAAGAAGGGTATTTTAATTGGTCTAGAAAATCAAACTTAAAGTGCGTATCGCAGGTTAGAGTACTTTTTCACTAAAACATAGTTAACACAATTACACTACCACTCAAAAGTTTGGACACACTTTTTCATCTGTTTCTTCTTTATTTCTATGATTATTTACATTGTAGATTCTCACTGAAGGCATCAAAACTACGAACAAACACATGTGGAATGTAGTAAACAAAAATAAACTCAAAATAACTCAAAACGAAGAGTTAATTTTTTTCTTTTTATTAAATTAACCACCCTTTGCTTTGGACCCTGGTTTGCACTTTTCACACACCTGTGAAGTGAAAACCATTTCAGGGACTTCATCATAAAATTTGTTTGAGAAAAGGCCAACGATTTGCAGCACTGTCAACAAAGCAAAGGGTGGAGGAATTTGAATATAAACTATAAAAATATATTTAGTTGAGTTATTGAACTTTTTTATTTGCTACACAATTCCATATATCTTGCATGATGTATTTGTTGTCTTCCGTTTGTATATAAAATGTAGAAAGAAGTAAACATAAAGTATTAAAAAACACTGAATGAGAGGGAGTGTCCAAACTTTTGACAAGCAGTGTATATTTGAGATCTTCTTAAAAACCAAGTTGTGTCTAGGTTTTTCTGGTGAAGCTTATAATTTTACTTCCTGGTTTGACATGGGCATCAGATATGGCATACATAAAGATAATTCCAGTTCTGTTACCTAGGAACCATAACGTTAAGGGCCACAACCTCTAAATAATACAATAGTTATGATTGGACAAATAAAAATAAATGACAACATCTTAATTTAGTTAAATCAATGTTCACAAAAAATCAATCTGTCACAAAAATACCTTCCTTGTGCGTAAATTGTCTCTGGAATTTTCCGTGTTGATGACATAGGTAGAGGGATTCCTTTGTTGACCTCACTGCTTCCTGTATTTTTGTACTTTTCTTCACAAGTTTTTTTCCCCCACAAACTGCCACTTAACTGATGTAAAACTATGATAAAAATTTGCTACTAGTTACTATTCCCCCAAACCAAATCAGAATTAGAAAAACATGAAAACCTGTCATCTGCACTTTAAGAAAATTTAGAACATTTAATCTGGATTAAAATTCACCGTACTTTATTTTACGGTCTTAAAAATGTGAAAAACAAAACAAGCTCATTTTAAATAGTTTGCAGAGGTCCAAATATAACCTTGCATTAACACATACCTAGCATTTGTCACCATAAGTGCTTTTCAGAATTTTTCAGAGGCCAACAACCCGCATGCTAACAACTCATCAGCCTTGCTTCCTGGTTTTCAGCTGATAAAAACACTATCATTAGATCCAGACAGCACACAGTGGTCTCATTTCAACTTTAAGAGCTGCTTTTACTCGATATTGATACTAAAGAATTGGCTTGGTACTAGATTGAAGATAAAATCTACTAAGTAAAGAGAAGGTAATTTTCAGCACTAAATAATTGTACTTTCTTTATGTTACCATGAGGTCTTATATCCATTCTTATAAAACTCAAATGCATACTAAAACTGTTCAAGAAAGCTCAAATTGTGTCCTGTTTATGTGATTTTTGGCAATCTCGATACTTGTTCAAATGAGTATTTAGTTTCGATATTAGAGTATCTGATTCTATACGAATGCACAAAATGCCACAAAATTATCATTAATGCAATATCAGCTAACACAGTGGTTCTTAAGTTTCTCACACTAAGTATCGACAAATGTTTTTGCTGTAACGCCTCGCCCAGACTGCACCCAGTTCAGCTGCAACTCCAGTGTCTGACCGGTTTTGTCGTGGTGTGACACTAACATGAGGACTGGAGCTCTGCTGTACTGTTGCAGTCACCGCCTTTGAAGGCTGCACACTCAAGACCAATTGTTCACGCTTTAACTATTAATTTATCAAGGGAAAAGCCTCTGGTTGTTTATTTTCTGAACACAAGGGATGCTGTAGGCCATAAACCAAGCCAAAGCAAGAGCAAAACAACAACAGTATCAACTCACTAGAGCCAGTCTCCAAAACAGACCAGTAACTGATGAATAGAACCTTCACATCAGCTTGTCGGCATAGCAACCAAGTGCCACATACAAAAGCAGTTACATTAACAACACCACATAAACATTTACAAGAACAAGAAAAGGAATCAACTCTGAACTAAACACAAAATATCAGCTAATTACACTATTGTTATCATTATGTATTATTATTGCAAGAGATAACATAAACTGTAGCACTAACCAAGTGGAACAGTCTTGTGGCTCATCGGTAGAGTTGAAGTGCATATGCATATTGAGGGCAAGCCTGCTCAGAGTAAGGATGCATGTTTTTCAGTTGCTTTTGGCTAAAAAGTTACATACTGTGGCTTTAAATTGAAATGACCTAAAACTGCTATTGCAACAACCATAAGAGATGATTACAATTTGAACTTTTTCCTGTCAGTGCCATGTTCTCAAAAAGAATGACTTTGCTGATGTATAACTAGTCAGACATTATTACCACAATTAATCTGCTGGAGAAATGTCATTACACAAAACAGATCAGGACCTCTTCAATATGTCATGCTTAATGCTTAGATTTGAGATGTGAAATAAATTGGCATAAATATAAGGTGAGGTGTGTCTCTAAATGAAGTTCAAGTTGTTCTGGTGATACAATTAAAGATGCACTATGTAACTTTTCTTGTGGAGGGTCTGCCACTTGCTGGTCTCCATGGGGATGTTACTTTGCCCAGAATATTACACATTATGGCTTTCAATTTATCAACTGATCCATTCCCACTCAGATTAAGTTCTGTGCACAGGAGCCAGTAGGAAAAAAGAGAATATACAAGTTCGTAATGACAGTAGTATTTTTGCCAGCCCCAGTAGTGAACTAACAAAACACTGAATCCCACAAAGCAATCTTTCTTTTCGACGAAAGTAATTTGCAACCAAACTATAATCTATTCACACTAAGCCGGAACAGAAGCCGAGACACTTTAGATATAGTTTCATGTAAACCAATCATGTCAAATCCAATGATGAAGAGCTTTATTTCCAAGGGAACTTCAGTACAGGGAGCCACCTTAGTTTATAACTGCAGTGCACTATGACTTCAATCTATTTGCCTTATTAAAAGAAGTTATGCCATGGTCATTGAGAATTCTAATGGATAACTGCCGTGTGTTAATTTTGAAAGTAGTCCAGCAACAATTAAATCACTGTTCTATATCACTAAGATGTAGGCATCAGCATAAGCATTAAAAGCATTTGTTTACAATGACTAAACAAATGCTTATAACTGCTGGGGCCCTAGACAGAACAGAAACAGCAATAACGAATAACCATTTTGGACATTCACAGTGAGCAGGTGTTTCAGACTCACAGGTGAGACATTCCAGTTTGTGGTGTAAGTGCATCAAACATTTTTTTTTTTGTATATATAGCGCTTTTCAAGACACCCCCATCTTTTTGCATTGCACTATTTATTCACTCCACACTTGGTGGTAGTAAGCTACTATTGTAGCCACAGCTGCCCTGGAGCAGACAGAAGTGAGGCTGCCATTCTCCACAATCAGCCCCCTCCGACCACCACCAACGCTCACGCACTCACTACATTCACACTTATGAATGTTATGCTCATAAACAACATAACATAATGTTAAACTTGGCCCCAAACTTTCAATCAGTTATAAAATATAAGTAGGCCTAGTAAACTATATGCCCATAAAAAGGCTTGAACAAATCTGGAGCAAAACTGTCCATAGCCTATACAGCCTAAAGTTAGTGTATGGAAGTGCCTCAGTTATTCAGAAGATGTCCAAGTCCGATTAAAAAGCTACTACACACCCGCTTTTTCTTGGGCACACCTTATACTGACTTTCTACTTTCATGGCAGACCGAATACGACAGTAACAATCAGTGAAAGAGAGAGGAGAGCTGAACTTGCACTTTAACTTTCTCCTAATCCACTTGCTCTGGGTCAATAACCGCCCCGTACATCACCCGACACCTGCCCGCTTTTGGGAGGATGCTCTGCGGGTATGTTGGCCTCCTATCACCGCTCTCCATCGCCTCTACCACCGTGTTTGGACAGCACCAAAACACCAGTGCGAGGCCTGTACTCCTGTCTCCAATGCACTACCAACCACGGTCCTCCAGTCTCTACCAAAACCATAGCAGCTGGAGGCGACTTGTTACACGCAGCATCTCCGCTATTCGTCGGATAAACATCTGGTAAACAACGGTTACGCACGGACAGACGGCAAGAGAAAGCGTGCGTTTGCATTCATTGCGTTACCATGCTTGTTTTCATGCGACTCAAAGCGCTGTTATTGATGCTAGTAGATACACTTACCTTCCATATCCAGGCCATTCTTCACTCCTTTGCAGACAACGGTGAAGCGGTTGTTTTCCTTGGTTCCGAAAAGCAGACGGACGTACGGCTTTTCCAGGACATTTAACCAAATTGGCAGAGCGCAGGAGGCGGGGATGCGGTGCGGACAGAAGCGGCAGACAGCGGTGGACAGGGCAGCGCCATAAATGTTTCAGTGCACCGTTATACGTCTCTGCTTTCCGCGGAGGAGCGTCGGGGAACCTGGGATGACGCTGCGCTTTCATTGGGCGAAGATGGAGCGGAGACCCGCCTCTCGCCGGAGTCATGTGACAGTGCATTGGGTTTGTGGATCTGCAGCTGCGAAATACTAGGGGATATATATCTATGTCTATATCTATTTCACCAATATGGGCGTTTATGAAATATATTCTTATTTTTAAAGAAACATTGGTTGAATTTCAAAATGTGGTTAAAGTGAGAAGGTTGCTCTCTGCAGTGGTGAGTAGTACTCAGTTGCATTTTTTTAAAGAAATTTAAAATTTTAAGTTCTCCTCCTGCCATATAAAGCCATAAAGGGCATGACCCGATCCTATCTGCAGGATGCTATAGCACCACATAATCCAAACAGCACACTGCACTCTCAGAATGCTTGGCTACTGGTGCCTGGTGGTTCCTAGAGTGTCTAAAAGCACAGTAGGAGGGAGAGCGTTCAGCTACCAAGCTCCGGTGTTATAGAGTCAGCTCCCAGAGGCCCCCAGAGTCTCTACATTAAAGACCAGGCTTAACACATTCCTCTCTGAAATAGTTTATGGCTAGGCCAGTTAGGAGCAGACATAAAACCCACAGTTTTAGCTAAACTGCCTTAGGAGCATCTATGTTAGGGGAAGTATCGGAACTTGAGCACTATCCTCTGTTTCCTCCTACTTTCCCTGTCAACAACATTCACTATTCAGTTCACCTGTAGTCCGTTCATTGTTATTCTCACGTTGTTCCCTGTCCCACTCCCCTCTGAGGAGTGCAGTTGTTTCAGATGACTGGCCGCTGACCGCCCGGTGATGACTGGACCCTAGATGCCCCTCCTATGCCCAGATCCTGTTCTGTGGACCCAGATCCTCCCCTTCCCTCTCCTGGCTGGATTACCCAATGCCTGGCTGCGTGACCCCTACCCTGACTCCTACCCTGTCCTGAGCCTCCCTCTGTCCTTTAGTTGAGTGGGCTCTGGTCCTGCAGACTTGAACTTTATCTACAAATGGACGTGCATTAGTCCTGGACACATCTGCAGCCTGCCTGTCCATGTGAGTGGATCTCTCCTTCACTGTGGTTCTCCTCGAGGTTTCTCTTTTTCCCACTGGGTTTTTTTTTAGTTTTTCTTTGCCGAGAAGGAGGGTCTAAGGACAAGGGATGTTCTGGGACAGTTCTCCATTTGCTTGTTTTCTGTTGGTTAATCTGTCTGTTATTGACCAATGTCTGTTTCACTGTTGATTTTCAAAGTTTCTGTTGGTTAAATCAATGATCCTATTAAGCCCTAATGTTTATTACGTGGTCGTTAGCATGTATGCAAATTTTGGCGCTAATTGCTAAATGTCATAATCTACATAAAACGGTGCTACATGTGATGATGTTTTCTAACGAAGCTCTTGTGTTACTCACATGTGCTCGAGTGGTTGTCAGTCGCCAAAACAGCCCTGGTTTATGTTGGGAGGCTAACACTAACTCTCCCATTAAAAATGCATTGGCGCTAACGATGGCACCAGCTAATGGAATTCTGGCGTTCTGTTTACAAACACTGGAAGGGTCTATACATGGGTTTCAGAATGATGAAAAATTAGGTCTATTGCTATATTTATTAAAGGGCCCATAGTGCTACAGGAAGTGCTCCAGTGCTTTTTTTAAACTCCATAGACCTTCACTAGAATAATTTGGATAATTTCAGCCCTGGAATTGCCAATATCTACTGAAAAAAATGTAAAGGATTGCTGTTAACTTGAAAACCACCACTTCATGACATCACAAGGTGGAACAGAGCATTTTGAGCTTTGGAGATGTAGACAGACTGATGATAAAGGATTACTCAAACATGTGTGAATGAAACAAAACACAACTCCAGGTATGTTTTTGAGGAGGTAACAACATTATAATATGGCTAAAAGCTCAAAAGAATCAGTTTTGCGTAATGTAGGACCTTTAACAGTTTTCGAGATATTATAACTTTAGAATGGGGTAAATGTTGCATATAACCTCCGATAGGCTCCTTCTGGCTGAGAGGCAGTGGCTGTAGTGTCAGATTGTGTATCGCTCCTAACTGAGGGTGAGTTTATCTGTTGTGTTTGAGCCACGACATCTCTATCACTGATAACCTCTGCTCAGATGTATGAGAGGAAACATGCAGTAAAGAAGACACATTGGGTAGAGACACTTGGGTAGAGGTGGGTAGTACTCAGTTACATTTACTCAGTTACATTTACTTGAGAAACTTTTTAAAGAAATTGTACTTTCCAGAGTACTTTTCTAGCAGGATACTTTTACTCCTGCTTGAGTAATATTTTATTGAAGTAACAGGACTCTTACTTGTCTAATCTACAAGTGACAAAAGCTTTATGTTGACAATATAAAATGATTTGAACATTTGTGTTTCTGGCACCGCTCCTTCAGATATGATTTAGTTTGTCTCATTTTTGTGTCTCATACCAGATTTACCAGAAAATGCCAGATTTTGTAAATATTTGAATGTTTTGTTCAAGTTTCATTAACTTCAAATTATAAATCAGATGTTACTTCCCGACAGTTACTCTTACTTGAGTAGTAGTTTTCCCAAATACTTTTTTACTTCTACTTGAGTAATATTATTTGAGTACAATTACTTGTGTACAATTTTTGGCTACTCTACTCACCTCTACTTTTGGATGGTATTTAGTATA
Organism: Periophthalmodon schlosseri; assembly: GCA_000787095.1. Taxonomy (NCBI): domain Eukaryota; kingdom Metazoa; phylum Chordata; class Actinopteri; order Gobiiformes; family Gobiidae; genus Periophthalmodon; species Periophthalmodon schlosseri. The sequence goes on along the minus strand of KN468806.1, from coordinate 78,648 downwards.
AAACTACAACATACGCCACCAGTCAAAAGTTTGGACACACTTTTTCATTTTTGTTCTTTCTTTATTTCCATGATTATTTACATTGTAAATTCTCACTGAAGGCGTCACACCTATGAATGAACATATGTGGAATGTAGTAAACAAAAAGTGTAAAATAACTCAGAACATGTTTTATATAATACATTTTTTAAAAATATCCACCCACCCTGAAATGAAAACCATTTCATGAAGCTCACTGAGAGAAGACCAAGGGTTTGCAGCGCTGTCAACACAGCAAAGGGTGGATACTTTGAGGAATTTGAATATAAACTTTAAAAATATTTAGTTGTGTTACTTAACTTTTTCTTTGCTACGTAAGTCCATATATCTTGCTTTATATTTGATGTCTTCAGTCTCTAAACCATAGATAGTAGTAAACTTAAAGAAAAGAAACTTTAAATGAGTAGGTGTGTCCAAACTTTTGACTGGTATTACATAGATCATTCATTTACATTTTGTTAATTGTAAACTGTAATATTGATCTAAAATGGAAACAGGTCCATTGACTTCCGGTTCAAAATTGCAGAACTGAGAAGCCCTACCTTTTGATATTTCTCAATACCAAGCAGCAGATTTTTATTTAAACGATCTTATTGTAGAAAAATGGCTTCCTGAAATTTTATAATCCTTTATACAGAGTCAGAATTTATTTAACAATTACAAGTGAGCTGTGGGTGGGGGTAGGGTTATGAAAATAGAGATTTTCAGAGCACTCAAACCTCGAATTCAGGACAATACAGGATTACTCAAACATGCAAGAGTAAATTTAAATAGTACTCTGAGTAAGTTAATGATGAAGGATTACAGTTATAATATGGTTAAAAGTTCATAAAAGTCAATTTTACATAATATCACCCCTTAAAATTAAACCAAGTCTGCCCAAGGTCGAAGATAGAGACCAACAAAGAAATGAGCTGGACGTGCTCTTGGTACAGCAGCTTTGAAAACTCCTCATACTTATACTGCCATTGTTATACTACTAAACTACATGCAACTGTGTGTTATATTTCTGGTCAGTGGTTTGCTGTTTCCGTAGCCACAACTGCCTTAGGACAATCTGTCTAGGAAATGGCTGTAGTTCTGCCCTCAAAGCTTTCAAACCATCACCAATCAAATGGCTGGCACTCATGCAGTGAGTAACCGTACTTTCCACTGTGAGTAAGTTTACAAGTGACAAAAGCTTTTCTTATTTATGTGTCTGTCCTTTGAAAATACCAGATTTTTTTCTAGTTCAATAATATTATTTTGACTGTACTTTCACTTTTGAATTTTCAGCTACTCTGCACACCTCTGATTGTGAGACACTCAGAGATTGGTAAAGTAATGAACAGTTGTGCTCAAGCAAGAGTAACGTTACTTCAAAATAATATTACTCAAGCAGAAGTACAAAGTAGTGGTCCAAGAAATTACTCAAGTAAGAGTAAAAAAGTATTTGGGACAACTACTCAAGTAAGAGTAACTTAAGTAACTGTCAGGACGTAACAAATGCTTTTTTTGAAGTTAATTGGAGTTAACGTAATTGAAAGGACAAAACATGAAATAATGCACAAGATCTGTTTTTTGTGTTCAAATCATTTAATATTGTCAACATAAAGCTTTTGTCACTTATTCACAGTGGGAAGTGTAACCAAAACCTTTACAGTTAGAGTACTGTTACTTCTATACAAATATTACACAAGTAGGAGTAAAAGTGTGCTGCTAGAAAAGTACAATTCATTGAAAAGTTACTTAAGTGAATGTAACTGAGTACCACCCGCCTCTGGTGACGCTGTAGTGAAATTAAACCTGAAATCCAATCTAAAACCCAGACATGGTGACGGAACAGAACATGCTCTGCCCTGACCTGTATAAGCCTGTGTATTTAATCGGCACGTCTGAATACTCCTGTTAGGATTACACACACTAATGCTGCTCTAATTACATTATATCACAGTTAAAAAAGGACATCTCATTTATCTAATGTTTTAGCTTCATTTGGTGTTTCAGCAGGGGAAATGTGAAAGAGATTAAACCACGACTAACCCAGGACTAACCCAGGGCTAAACCAAATCTTGACCCAGAACTAAACTGGAGTAACACAGGACTAAATCTGGATGCACAACTGACTGGGATCACCGCACGCCACACTGCTCTATATTCAGGACTAAACTAACTCAAAACCAGGTCTATGGAGGACTAAACCAAGTGTAAAACCTCTCTGATAGATGACCACTGTGGTCCAGGGTCATACCACAAGAGTTGCACTCAATCAAGGTTCAAGCTCTAACCCAGAACAACTGTAGATCACCCCACCCTAAGAGCCATCCTTACCAATTTGAATATATTTCCTACATAAAGGCTCTGTTGGAATGCTATTATTCCAGGGGCTCTAGTCAGAGGGGTTACATAAATAGGATCTGGGAGAAACAATTACTTCAAAACCCACAGTCTAAGCCACTAGTAACTCAGGGTTCCAACATCCACAAACGTATCCAAAAAGTATCATGCTGAATGAGGCAGCGACTGACCTGAAAGATAAGCTCATGGCCGGAATGAATCTAACTGGACAGTTTTTCAGTTTTGGGTGCCAATCTGCTCTGTCATCAGAGCCTTATCCCTTAGTCCTGATGTAGTCTTGGATACTGTGAGTTGTTCTGGAGCTGCGATACTACTGCAGATTGCTGCATGATGGCTACAGCGTGGAGCCAATCTGCTGACAGGTGAAGATGTCTGGGTGGGAGATCGTGGAAATGCTCTGCTGTCTTTTCTCACCTGTCCCTGTCACAGACTGTGCCCTGCTTCTGTCTCACGCCAGGGCCTGGTGGTTATGCCCTGCTCTGTGTGGCATACAGCTTATGGCTGTTGCATGCGACTCGACACGGTCAGCAATGACATACGGTGAGGCAAAGTGCAGTAGGCAAAAAATGTTGATAGCCACTGACTAGCCACTGACTTATATATATATATATTACCTTCCATACCGCAGACGAGCTCAACTCCATGTGATATACAGTAGCGTAGTTACATGGTGGCCTGGGGAGGCCACAGCTTCCCCCTGGCACGAGTCTGGCCCCCCATTTGGCCCCCATTTTCATGCACTGGCCATGGTGCCTACATAATGAGAGATGTAAGGTGTGGTAAGGTGTGGCAAAGATGTCAATCATTTTTATCTCCATCAGACTCAGTCTCAGCTCTCTCGTCTCATTCAGAGGAGCTGCAAAGTTTTCCCGTTGTTTTGGAAAGTAAACAAGACTGAGACGAAGGATTAGAGACAGTGATTGGCTAAAAAAGGCGTTTCATAGGTTCTAGCGCTGGTCGAGGTTGAATACTCGCTGTTTTCAACACATATGAGGAAGTATGCAGATTCTTGTGAATTGTATGGATATACAATGTTATTTATCGACTCTTTGTGATGAGAGCACAAACAGACGACCACAGCGGGAGTGACACGTGCAGCTGGAGTTTACAGATCGCTAAAAAGACGTCAGCAATGTGATAGTGGACACAGCCTTCTGCTCACGCTACTTATCATAAGTGCAGCTGATCTAATATTGGTTTAGCAGTTCACCTCTGGTTTTACAAGTACATAAGCACTGACATGTGGTGTGCACATGTTTGTAATGTTCTGATATCTGTGCGTTTGGTAAATGCTGTTTGGCCACAGTCTGCTGGTAAAGGGGACAGTAGCTTGTTCTGCATTGTTGTGACTGTACAGTTGTGAGTCTGTTTCGGGGATTTTGAGCTCTGTGGAGGAGAATATTTTATGATGCTGACTCTGGGTGCATTTGGTGATTTGCAGGATAAAAAAGGCTGAATATAGCCTGTTTTTACTTGGAAAAAGCAGCTGGGGTGTATTTTTGAGGATTTTTCGGGTAATTAAATAGTTACTTTAGAGAATAATAAATGAGACAGTATGTGCGTAACGTAAGCACGATTACTTTGAATTTGGGAAGCGCAGAGAGCATAACTCGGTGTTGACCAATCAAACCTCGGAACACACGTGCACAGCTCCTCACCATGTCCAATCACAGGGCCGTTTACTACTGATCCTAAGTCAGTTTTACTCTCTAACAGAGAAATACAGCGCACTGGGAATACGGACGGTCAGTCTGACTCCAGATCAGATTAACAGTGAATTGCAGCAGAAAGGAATTAAATCATTAAACAAAACTTTATCTGGCACTCTGAAATAATTATTTGTTTTTTTATTGTACAGGAGTCAAAAGTGTTGGCCTACTTCCGAGACAATTTTGGCCCACACAATTGATGTATTTCATTTATTTTTTATTACTGTGTGAAGTGAATGTAATAAATTCAAACTTTTTCACATGGGTATTTTTAGTCCATGTAGCCTGTCTCTATTTTTTTTCTGGAATTCTCTGACACATAAACTGTAAGAGGTGCAACCATTTAATTGTTACATTAATATTATTCATGTTTATCTATTTATTTATTTATTTAGATACATATATTGCTAGAAACAGTGCAATGTGCAATGTGTCTTCAATTACATTTAAAATTTATATTCACTGTCCATTTAATATCATTGCTCAGGCAACATAAGTTTCTGGGGTGGCAGTCAAACATGAATAAAACTTAACTGGCCCTTACTGCAAAAAAATCCTGGCTACGCCCCTGTGTGTGTCTTAACCTTGACAGCGCATAGCAAATCAAAGCGCGCCAATGTGCTGCACATTTCTGCAAAAAGATCAGTTGAATTCTCAAAAAAAACACAGCACTTAAGTCTAGGTGTGTGGACAAAAGATTTATACTGTTCTTTGACTGTTCTTTGGAGCGTTTGTCCACAGCCCAGTGTGAGGCTGCTGCTCAGACAGTAGCTGCGCTCAGTGTGCTGGAGAGCAGGGGCGGAGCACAGGGAACAAGCAGAGGGCTGGGGCTCCAGAGAGAACCAAGTGATCAGTCTTTCTAAAATGAAAAAAAAAAAAAAGTTAATGACAAGTATGACATAAAAGTAGGCCAGCTGTTATAGTCTAATAGTCTAACAATTGCATGTGTTGAATCTTAGAGAGAAGTAGGCTACCAAAATGAACTAATATCCCATTATTCTGCTTCCCCAATCACAACCGAGAGAATGTCATTTTAGTCCCTGTGGATTTCAGCTGCCTGAAATCCACAGGGACTCCACAAATTCTGATCTCAAACATCAGAACTAATTCACAGCACATTTTAGGAAATGTGTATTTGTTAAAGGGGTAGATCTCTGGAACAGTTGTACAGATGAACTCAAATTCTGTACCATTCTCTTCTACTTGTAAAATACGTTTCAATGTTTAACTGTTGGCTAATAGGAATTTGGAGTCTTAGTTTGTGGCTACATGGTATTGGTATTACATAACCCACCAAAGACCCAAGTTAAACAGTGAGCCTAAAGAAGGATGTTTACATTGACCACACCCCCAACAGCTCACTGACATTTTAGCAAATCTACCGGTCATCACCTCTCCCATATTTGAACTGCCTTTTGTCCTGCACACTGATACCTGCGAGAAAGGGCTAGGGGCCATGTTATATCAAAGTCATTGCATACGGTTCGCAAAGCTGGTTGGCAAGATGGAGTTTTTAGCCCTTAAATGGGCAGTCTGTGAAAACTTTAGGGATTCCCTGTTCTGTGCTCCAGAGTCCACAGTATACACAGACAATAACCCACTGACATATGTAATGAGCACTGCAAAGTCGAATGCCACAGGTGGGTGAACTTGCGGATTTCAGATTTAACATCAAATACAGGCCTGGTAAAGTTAATGTGGATGCGGACACTCTGTCATGCCTCCTTCTGGATATTGACAGTTATGTTGGGGAGTGCACAGAGGAGCTTAGCAGAGACATTGTTTGTGCTGCTTGGGAAGGTAGAGAGACAGCCGAGAAAAGTGACATTGCCTATATAGCTGCCCTAAATCTGACCCAAAATACTGAACCGGACAAGTCAGCCTTGCGCAGCCTTAGCCATGAAGAGCTAGTGAGAACTCAAAGACAGGATGCTACCATAAAAGAGCTAATCAAGCTAAAAGAGATAAAGACAGACAAAATGTAGATGAGTTAGTGAAAATACTAATGCATGAGTGGGGTAAACTGGTGATACAAAATGACTTGTTGTACAGGGAGGCTGGAGGTAGACAACAGCTGGTACTGCCTGCAGAGTACAGGCCTCTAGTGCTAAAACACCTTCACATAGACATGGGTCACCACTGGGGCCAAAAGAGTTATCAGCCCAGCCCGAGACCGCTTTTATTGGCCCTTTATAAAAAAGGAGATTGAGGCCTATGTAACCAGAAAGTGTCGCTGTATAAAACAAAGAAACCTGACACTCAACGGGCAGCATCAGCACCATTGTGCCCATGGACCTAGTATCTATTGACTTCAAGCATTTGGAAAGGAGCAGAGGTGGCTACGAATATATTCTAGTTGCAGTAGATCACTTTACACGTTTTGCTCAAGTGTATCCAACCCAAAACAGGTCTGCAAAAACAGCAGCGGAAAAACTGTGCAATGATTTTATCCCTTGGTTTGGTTACCCCGCCAGGCTCCACCATGACCAAGACCGCGAGTTCGAGAAAGCGCTGTTCAGGGACCTTCAGCAGTTGTTGGGTGTCGGCCACTCTCGCACAACACCGTATCACCTGTAGGCTAACCCGACCAAACGATTTAATCGTACTGTGCTGCAAATACTGAGAAAAGGAAAAGGAAAAAGATAACTGGAAAGACTTTTTACCCAAGGTGTTAGAACTGAAAAATAGAACAAGACGCCACAAGGGTACATGCAAAAGTGAGCAAAGAGAATCAAAGAGGCTTATCAAATCGCTTCCACTAACAGCTGACAATTTAGTGCCCACGGTATTATGATCAACATTTAAAAGGAGTTGTTTTGGAGCCTGGTGACAGGGTCTTGGTGCACAACTTGAGTGAAAGGTGAGGGGCAGGGAAGTTCAGTTCATATTGGGAGTAAACAGTGTACATTGTCAAAGAACAAATCAATGACAGTCTCATTTACAAAGTATTTCACGAAAACGATGAGCAGAGAACTACTTATGACAGCTTACCTGTGAGCATTTCTCATGAAAAGAACAAAAAGACTGTTAAAAAGAAAGATAAAACTCACAACACTGACCAAAAAGGAACAGTAGTAGTGACACATCAGACTCTAAAAGTGAATCCAGGACACACGATTGGCTCAGAGTTACAGTTATGACAAGGCCACAGAGACAAGTCGAACTCGTCCAGCAGCACAGGACTTGTCCCTCAGAAGATCAACACGAGAAAGGAGACCACCACCACAGACCATCACCTGTTCCTTGAGTCAGCTTTCATACCAGCCGTAGGAAGCGGTGAGTAATGTCGGACTGTGTGGAGTACAAGTCCTGCCAGTGTGGGGTATGCAGTCAAGTAAATCCTTACATCCCAGTGCCTTATGTAATGCTTAGTTTTGTGTACTAAAGGGTTAATGTACTCTTGGAAAGGTTACTGTGGAAAAGAAAAAATGTTATTATTTTCCTATGAATGTGAATGTAATTGAGACTTTAAAGTGTCGGGAGCCACTATTTTTCAGGTCAGTACACTGCAAAATCACCCACAAATTATGCCGTAAGGTCATTATTTAATGTTTTATTAGTATGTTACATTGTTAATATGTTTACTGGTAATTTTCTGTTATTATTTGCAAGTTAGCAATCAAGGTTTAGATTAGCAGTGAAGTTACCCGCGTCTGCCAAGTCATGTGGTCCGAACCCTTATTTCATTTTTATAAACATTTACAGTTGAAACCAGAAGTTTACATACACTATATAAAAAGACACATAACCTTTTTTTTCTCACTGTCTGACATGAAATCAGACTAAACTTTTCCTGTTTTAGGTCAATGAGGATTACCAAAATTATTTCTATTTACTAAATGCCAGAATAATAAGAGAAGGATTTTTTTTAAATACAGTTTTCCTTACTTTCTTTGAAGTCAGAAGTTTACATACAGTAAGATTAATATATATTTAAACAATTTGGGAAAACCCAGATGATGATGTCATGTCTTTGGAAGCTTCTGACATTTGAGTTAATTAGAGACACCCCTTTGGATGTATTTGAAGACACACCTGAAACACACTGCTTCTTTGTGTAACATCATGGGAAAGTAAAAAAAAAAAAAAATCAGCCAAGATATCAGGAAGACAATTGTGGACTTGCACAAGTCCTGTTCATCCTTGGGTCCAATTTCCAGATGCCTGAAGGTGCCACATTCATCTGTTCAAACAATTATACACAAGTATAAACACCATGGGAATGTCCAGCCATCATACTGTTCAGGAAGGAGACGGGTTCTGTGTCCCAGAGATGAACGTACTTTGGAAATGTGCATATCAACCCAAGAACAAAAGCAAAAGACCTTGTGAATATGCTGCTGAAGCTGGTAAGAGTGTGTCATTATCCACAGTGAAACAAGTACTGCACTAATGGGCTGAAAGGCCACTCTGCCAGGAAGAAGCCAATACTCCAAACAAAAAAATAAAAATAAAAAACGTAAAAAAGCCAGATTACAGTTTGCAAATACACGGAGATGCAAAGACCTTAATTTTTAGAACCATGTCCTGTGGTCTGATGAAACTAAAATTTAAATGTTTTTCCATAATGAGCATCGTTACGTTTGGAGGAAATAGGGGGAAGCTTGCTAGGCTGAGAACACCATCCCCACTGTGAAAGACGGGGGTGGCAGCATCATGTTGTGAGGTAATTTTGCTGCAGGAGGGACTGGTGCGCTTCACAAAATAGATGGCATCATGAGGAAAGAACATTATGTGGAAACACTGAAGCAACAGTTAGGAAGTTAAAGCTTGGGCACACATGGGTCTTCCAAATGGATAATGACCAGAATCATACTGCCAAACTGGTTACAAAGTGGCTTAAGGATAACAAAAGTCAATGCAAGGCGGCCTACAAACTTGGCTCCAGTTCTGTCAGGAGGAATGGACCAGAATTCCTGCCAACTATTGTGAGAAGCTTGTGGAAGTATATCCAAAACTTTTGACCCAAGTCATACAGTTTAAAGGCAATGGTACCAAATACTAATGAAGAAAGTAATGAAAATTTTCTTTTCTTTAAAAAAATCTTTTTCTCATTATTCTGGCATTTAGCAAACCTTGGCCTAAAACAGGAAAAGTTTAGTCTGATTTCATGTCAGACAGTGAGAAAAGAAGTTGTTTGTCACTGGCTGTGAAAGGAATGTGTAAACATGTAAGAAAAATGTAACTGTACCTGTTTTACCATAGATTACAGAATGTTGCTAGAGGTGATTGGCGGGCAAAGAGTGGGAGGCGAGAGGGTTTGAGGATGTCTAGAGTAGGTCACTTTACACCTACTGCTTGTGGAGGGAGCGCTGAAAGAATGTGTAAGTAAAATTACTCAGATAATCAATAATGATATATGTAGCCTATAGTTTTCCATAATGCTCCAAAAAAGGAGAAAAGCAGATGAAGTTGTTTAGAGCACGCTGCCTGATTTTCCAAAGACTGTGAGAGGTGAAAAGGAAAGACACAGCTGTACTTTGAGCAGCAATGGTGCATTATAGAGGCTAAGTGAGTGATAGTAAAAGTAGCCTACTCTACATCTGCTGATTCAAAGTTAAAAGAATAGGCTAATTGCGTTGTTTTGACACACTTTACCTGTGACATTGGCCCAGTGTTCCTAATTATCCACAAAAAAGGCGAGTGTTACAGAGCCCTGTCGATCAAACAGGGGTCGACACTTGCACGTAGACATACCAGTGTAGGTGTATTCGCTTTCTCTCACATTAAAAACCTAACAGTCAACGTGAACACAACTTTGCTCAGATAAGACACTTGTCCCTTTGTACTGCATAAACTCTGCTACATCTGTATGTAATGCAACACTTTTTTTCATACCGTGTTCAACATATAAGTGCTGATGGCATTTTCAACATATATCATTTCTGCCGATAACCATTTGATGTAGCCTTGATGAGTTGTAGGAATACCTATTGAGAATTTTGTATTGAATAAAATTGGGCTGGGGCTTCACTGACAAACCTCCCATTATTTGCAAGAACTGAGACACTTACGACAGACCTCAGAAGCTGTGATGTGTCACTTTTATCAGTTGATCTTCCTGGATGTGAAGATTATAGAGCTATAAATGTGAATTGTCAAATATTATCAAAAATTCTGGCAATAACATTTGTCAAGTATCAGTAATGTATAACACGACACAACATCTGCATCTTATTTGTAAGAACAAAAACCACTTAAACCCTGTAGCTGCAGTATCACTCAATGCCCAGAAAGCTCTCAACAGGTTTCAGTGAGAATTTTTATTCACTGCCCTGATTAGAGTCTCATTTTCAGGACAAAAAGCTGCTGTATTTTGTCTTTTTCTTGTCGACGGGGCTATAGCCGTTACCACTTTTTTGAACTCCTGGCCATTCATATTAGAGAAGATCCTGAACCAGAGATGTGAACAAAGAGGTTTACCTGGGATCCAGAATACACACATCAATACTTTATGAAGATATGAGTCTGGTCATGATGAATCCCCCTGTTTTCAAATGGCTGTGATTGACAGGTGGATTAGCCAGTTGGGGTCATGCATGGTATGTTTGTATTAGAAAAAATAAAGGGAAAAAAATAGCACAGAGGAATGAAAAACATCACGGATTTCTGCAGAATCAATGAGTGAAGCACTAAACTCTATTAATCTGAGGTGATTTATTTGTAAATCATAGGTGACCAGTGAGCTCCTTAGTTTCACGTGTGTCACTGAAAAAGCTGATCTGATTGCATGATCACGTTTGACCGGACATGGGGACCAGACTGATAGCACTCAGTAGAAGAAATAGCGTTGGATATCATTCTGGATTTGCCAGGCAACAAAGAGTTGAGTGACCAGGTGGTTTAAACAGCAAATCTTTTATTTTATAACTTATTCCAGTTTTAGTCAACTAATTGTCAATGCATTTCGTCAAACATTTCAACCAAACAGGTTTAAACCAGGACAAAACTGGGTCTAAACCATAGACTGTATATATGGAAATAGCCAGTGGTGGGAGGTAGTAGGTAGTTAAGTACTGTACTTAAGTAAAATTTTTAGGTATCTATATGTTTATGAAGTACATTTTACAATGGATACATTTACTTCACTACGTTTGAGAGCGGGTATCTGTACTTTTTACTCCACTATATTTTTTAACTCCACTGAAAAGTAAGAAGTACTTTTCACATGAATTGAGGAGTTATTTTTACCATGTTCGTGACTAAAGCAAACAAAAGTAAATACACAAAATTCACATGAAAAATGAAGAAACAGATTTGTATTGCTACTGTTGATCAAAATATGTATCTTTTTTTTTTTAATATAAATATCACTACATTTAACACTTTAACAAAGTGACACTTGTGTGAAATACGTTCACTTTTTACTCTTTAAGTACATTTTTAAACAGGTACTTAAATACTTTTATTTTTTTACTTGAGTAAGTTTTTGTCTTTGTAGCTGTACCTTTACTTAAGTAACAAAATGAATACCACTGGAAATAGCTACCCTGCTAGCCACCACAATCCAAATAGGAAGTGAGCTGCTGGCCTCGTTTGGTCTCATTTGACTAGAGCTGTATGCTATGGGTGACGTCACACTCCCACTGTCCATGCTCTAAACCAAGACCAAAGCAGGTTTCAGCAAGCTCTAAACCTGGACAAAAAACAGATCCTATCAGATCTAAACCAGGACTGAACCAGAGAACCAGGACTGAACCAACGCTGAATCAGTGTCTTTCTGTCCACAGGAGAGGCCTGATCCAAGAGTACGGCGCTGCTGCTGCTGCTGCTGCTGAAGTCATGGAGCTGACGTGGAAGTTTGTGATATCGTTGGCGATTACATCAGTGGCCATCCAGTACACTGTCATACAAACTTTAACCTCCACCTCCTACCTGATGTGCCCCGCCCCCTTCAACAGCAGCTCTGCCCCCTTCTCTGCTTACCCTGCCTTCAAGCACGAGAACCAGAAGTGAGACTGTATACTTAAATTATGCTTTGCTCAGGGTGACTACTTATGCACATAATACACTGAGTGCCATTTAAAAACATTGGAGGCTAGTAATTTCCATTTTGTACAGCAGTGTTTTCAAAAGCCAACTCTATCTGGTAAAAATCCCCTTAATGTTATATGCACTGAGAATTCTGTAAAAGATGGTAACAAAAAGGAAAACAAAACACACAAAACAATTTAGTTTGACAATTTTTCATTTTGACAAACTTATTATTGTTAGTACTATATAGACTACAAAGTGACTGGAGTGAATGTTCCTGAATATTCCTTTATTTTGGAAGAGGTAGCCTGGACGAGGATTCAAACTCCACACGCAGGATGCACGTGCTGATCTTGACCAGCACCCGATGTGGCTCCTCCTTCCTTGGGCAGCTCCTGAACCAGCACCCTAATGTCTTCTACCTGTTTGAGCCACTCTACCATGTCCAGGATTCCCTCACAGGATCCTCAAACTTTGTCAGACAGGTAACTTACGCCCGCATTGGACCAAATACTGTATAATAGAAGTGGACTGAGGGCACGTGACGTCACCCATAGCTGTTAGGTTGAAACCAAATGAAGCCAATCGAGGCTAGCAGTTATAGCAGCTAAACTGCAACCTAGTGTTGTAGTACTCGAGACCGGTCTTGGTCTTGAGAATGGCCTCGAGACCATTTTTTTTACTGTCTTGGTCTTAAATAAATATCACTACATGTTACATTAAAATACAAATAAATGCAGAAAATTACAAAGATGGTCACAATTTAGTCTCTATTGGACTGTGTGCTCAATCTTCTTTTCTTTTAGTGATTCTTCTGACCCTTCTCTCTCCTCCTCCCTCCTCTCCTCAGCTGATTCTGGGGGCCAATCGTGACCTCTTGTGGAGCCTGTTCCAGTGTGACCTGTACGCCCTGGAGAGGTACATGAGGCCAACCCCAACCAACCACATGGTGGCTAGCCTGTTCAACTACGGATCCAGCAAGACCCTGTGCCAGCCGCCTGTGTGCCAGGGGGTAAAACTTGGTGAGGAGGGGTCTTGCAATGGGTGTAACCAAGTCAACCTGACCCGGGCTGCCCAGGCCTGCCGCGAGAAGTCCCACGTGGCCTATAAGACGGTAGGTTCAGCCGGGTTCTGTCCACATGAGCTGGACCAAGTGTGAATTGACAGCTCTGTGGCGTAGGTCTTGGCCACTTTTAAATAATATTTTTAGTTAGTTTGCAGCACTAGTAAAAGATTCAAAAATAAGTTATTATTAATATTATTATACATTAAAACGTAAATTCAAACAAGGCTATTTCTGCACTTTTATGGTTAATTAACCATAAGCCCCCCATCATCTAAACCTTTTTGAGATATTATTATTGTTACTTGAGATTATATTATTATAGAACTTTATTCATAGAGCAGAGGCCCAAAGTGTTGTACACAAATTCAACAGAAAACATTTTGTCCTTTAAAACAAATTAAACTGTCCAAATGCAGCTGATGTGTCTAAACCCTGGTCTCTTGTTGCAGGTGCGAGTGGTGGTTGTGGGAGACGTGCGCCCCCTGCTGGAAGACCCTCGCCTCAACATTAAAGTGATCCAGCTGGTGCGGGACCCTCGGGGGATCCTCAACTCCAGGATCGAGACTTTCCCGGGCTGGTACAAGCCCTGGCACCTCTGGAAGACCTCAGGACAGAGGCCGCCCTCCCTCCACGTAAACCCACCGTTTACCACTACCTGTGACGAGCTACACAGCTCTGTGTCTACCGCACTGAGTCGCCCCGAATGGCTCAAGGGCAGGTACTAAACCAGGACCGAACCAGGGCCACTGCTGAGACACTAAACCAGGAACCATAAGTAAGGGTAGAAATGTAGATTAACCAATAAATCAAGAGCTTTGCCTTTCGACTCAGCTCCTTCTTTACAGTCCAATACACCTCCAATACACCACCAATCTGTCTGTCAATCTCATGCTCCATCCTTCCCTCTCTTGTGAACAAGACCCCGAGATACTTGAACTCCTCCACTTGAAGCAGGACTCTCCACCACATGGCCTTGGATTTGGAAGAGCAGTCGCTTCACACTCGGTTGCAGGTCCTGGTTTGATGAAGCCATCAGGACAACATTATCTGCAAACAGCAGAGATCCTGTGGTACCTAAAACAAACCCCTCCTCTGACTGCACCTAGAAATTCTGTCCATAAATACAATGAACAGAACCGGTGATAAAGGGCCAACATGCTCTGGGAACAAGTCTGACTTACTGCAGAGAAAACAGCTGCTGCTCCTTATACAGGGACAGCTCAGCCCTTAGCAAAGGGCCTCGGACCCCACACTCCTACATGTGGGCTGTAGCAAACTCCCGTGAATGGTCTGTACAGAGCTGGTCCATATGAGGCCTCCTCTGAGTCCCAGTCTCTGCTTCCTCCTCTGGAGATGTGATGGTGGGATTGAGGAGATCCTCAAAGTGTTCTTTCCACTGTCCTACAACATCCTGTTGAGGTCACCATCTCTCCACCCGCACTGTAAAGTTTACATTGTAAAGTTTACACAGTCATCAGTGTTGGTGAAGCTCTGCTTCCCCCTCCTGAGCTCATGAACTGGTCAGGATGCAGGCAACTGATGAAAAATGGCCTTCTCATGGTTGTTTCTAGTTTGTGAATGTTGTTCACTGACAATTGCAATAAAACTTGTTCTGATTCTAAGGACTAAACCAGGTAATTTTGAATTCATTTCTACTGCATTATAATAATTTTTCATGACATCTCCCCTCAAGGTACATGTTGGTGCGGTATGAGGACATGGCCAGGAACCCCCTGCAGAAGGCGAAGGAGATCTACGACTTTGTGGGTCTGGCCATGACTCCGAGCGTGGAGGAGTGGGTATCTACAAACACCAAAGGAGCCGGCAACGCCCAGAACAACATGTACAGCACAGCGAGGGACTCTGTGGCCAACGCGGAGAAGTGGCGCTTAAAGCTACCATTTGACATTGTGCAGCATGTCCAGGCCGAGTGCCAGGATATGCTAAGGATCATGGGATACCGCCAGGTCCAGTCTGCACAAGAGCTCAGGAACATGAACATATCGCTGGTCCAAGAGACAACTTTTGAAACATTTTTGTAGAAGGCAGAGGACTATTTTTGCCATCACATAAGATGAGTTATGAAATCTGCTCCTGTAAGACAGGGTCTGAAATGTTAAAATTTAAGAAATTGTGAAGACGTCTATAGGGGCAAGAGCCAGATTTCCCTATTGCCTTTTAACAACATTTTAGCTGCCCCCATCTGTATTATTTGCCTATATAATATTGTGAATCGTTATCGGAAACCCAGCAATTTAGCTAAAAAAAAGAAATGTACTTTCTAAATGATGATTTAGAGATACAGGATGGCCCACTTTACACCTGCGCAGCACACACAACTTGATAATCTTTGCTGATTCATTGGAACAATATATAAAAACCTGTATTGTTGTGACAGGGGGATCATATGCACGGATGTGTTGTTTCTTGTTGGCAAATTGCTTATACAATAAATACATTTAAAGAAGACCTATTGTGCTTGTGTTTGCTATATAGTTATAATCTATGACACCCATGGATCATTATGTCATAATTTGTACATTTTAAATCACAATATTAATCTAAAACGACTTAATAAAAGAAACAGGCCGACTTACTTCTGCATTAGAAACCTGAGGTCTCCAATGGGAGCTGACGTTGCCGTAAATGTCATCACAACAAATAGCCGTGCAGCTGTCTGCACATCACGCTAGCGAGCAGCAGATTTGTTTTCATTTGTGTCAAAATGACTACATGAACCTGCCGAATCCTACGCACATCACCGATTAAGAAAATAAAACTGGAGAACACAGTAAGTACAGAACAGCGGGTGTATACCGGTGCCGGTGAGAAGTTGTCAATTTTGCATAATAGGTCTGCTTTAAGAAGTTTTTGCAAAGTTGTAATGCTGATGACTTAATTCATTGGAATATAAAGCTGCCTTTTGGCTTAAATGTGTTTAATTTGCCAGATAGAACCATCATTGTTTTTTTAGCCAAAAAAATCCCTCTCCGTGCTATCTTCCAATCCCAAATGGACTCCTGTCACTGTGAGGGTCCTGCATGAGTGTCCAAGTTGAAATTCCGAGCTGGGTTTTGTTCAAGCTCTTTTTTCTCTCTCGAGTCTGAGGTTGGATTTTCAGAGTTTCCAAAATTATGTAAATGCGGACTTTAGTTCCAGGTGAGCCCATTCTGTGGAACCCGATTAGCATGCTCCTCTTTACTTGTTACAACATTTTATAAAGCAATATCCTCCTGGAACAAGAAGACAAAAAGTGTATCGCAATATATATATTTTTGTGATCTGTTTGGAGGTAAATAAACACCTTAGCATTTATATTTTGTTAATTTTATTTTTATTTATAATTTTACAATGTGTCCTCTGTAATGGACGCCGGGGACATTTTGGTGTTAAATCCATATGAAGAACAACCTAACAATAACAACTGTTTTGCAACATCTCTGACAAGCCCCTACAGTTGCCTCAGAAAGTTTTCAGACTCCACTAAATTTTTTATCATAGTGCAGCCACAAACTAACTCCTATTGAAATAATTTTTTATCCATAACATAATAGTACCCTATAATCCCCAGCCCTATTTAGTCCCCCCACTCATGCACACAAAGCTACTAACTAACTTCTTTAAAATGTTAAACATTTTTGGCAGTGGGCCCTATGTTCTCTGATACCTTCTCCTATCTATAGAATATGGGGTACTGGGTATGCATCCACCTTACTGGTTTAATATTTAATTAAGTTGGGAGGAGGGAAATATTAACTTAATCCTTTTTATTTTAATATTTGTCAGTAAACCAATGCACATACAAGTGTTCAAGTAAGCAAATAAGCTATTTCGCCAAACAGGTACTTCCTGTCAAACCATGAAAATGACTATCTCAGAGTAGGATGTAAAAAAAAGTCCCAAAGCAATGGCCCTATACAGTTCCTCCCTGTGTTGCAGTATATACAGTGACGTATTTAGTTACCTTTGCACATCTGAACAACACAGTCCCTGCAGCACTTTAAATCTCTACTGAAGACACACCTTTTCTGATTGGCTTTTGACACGAGTTAGAGAGAGTGACATCTTGGTTTTATATTTTATATTATACTGGGTTTTCTCAGTTTTTTGTTATGTTTTTCATACCTATACTTGTTGTGGTTGTTCAGCACTTTGGTAAGCTTTGGCTGTTTTAAATGTGCTTTATAAATAAACCTAGTTTGATTTTATTTCAAACTGCTAGGCTACTAAAAAGGAAGTGCAAAATGTTCCTACAGTACAAACACCCAAAATCATTGCTGTGATGGTTTTGCACCTTCATTCGAGTCCCTTTGTGGTGCATTCAGATTGGTCCTGATTTGGAAACACACAGCTTCTCTATAAAAGCCACTGGAACAAACCTGAGCCAGCCCAGATGTGGTTCGCGAGCCAAAGGGAGCCATCAGAGAAGAATGGCCTTAGAGAGAGCACAACAGGAGTGGTGAGACTGAGCTCCTATGCCCCTATAGGCAGTTTCAGATGAGTGCAGCATACCACTGTTCAGGTATTTCTCAAAAGAGTGATCCATGTTTCATGCAGGACACGTGAAATCCAAAGCTAAATGCCCAAACTAGTTTAGGACGCCCTGAGCCACATTCTTTTAGCTAAAGAATCATTTGAGCTTTGTTATCTGAAGTCAACAGTGTAAAGCTGCAGTGAAGTTTGTCCTTCTGAATCTGCACATGGCTCTGAGGAGCTCAGCCTCCGTCACCACTGGACTCCTGCTCAACTCTCTGCCATTCTTCTCCAATGGCTCATTTTACTAGTTAGTTATGTAACTGAGAAATTGCAGATTATTTAAATATTTATTTTAATATTTTGTTTTCTAAATTAGGCTAAGCAGTGGTGAGTTTTAACAATAAAATCAAAATAAAATAAAAAATAAAATAAAATAATTGAAGGAGTTCTGAAAGCTTTCTGAAATCTAAATCTCCAGCTGATGTGAATCCTCATCTTTTTCATCCAAAAAGTCCAAATCAGAATCTCCCTCAATAATTTAGTACCAAACTCCTTCTGCTTCAGTTCTGTCAGCTACAAAAAGAAGGTCCATCAAATACAACACAAGTGTCCCAGTGTTATAATGGACATTTATAAATCGGTTATTAGGAGGATATTATGCAGTTTACAAGATCTTGCCTCGTGTAGTTGAATGTCTCTCTTATCCTGGTCCTAATGTAATGGATCTGAGTACACAAGGACTTCTGCAGATGTGTTATTGGGATCTGGGAGATTCATGACATCTCCATTGTAGTTCCCAGATTTACTGACTCACACAAAGCACATTTGCCCTACTTTCTGAAATGAAAGTTCTTAAAAACTGAAACTGCTGCATCTATGACATCAGAAGTCATTTCCTTGCAGTGATAAGACAATAAGGGGTGAACTATTTTGGGCTGATGTAAGATTTTTAAATACAGTCTGTGATACTGTATTACCACATCAGACCACTCACTCACTCATGCCCTTTATGATGATGAGGAAAACAAGGCCAGTTACGTCGCCCGGAGTGGCGTTACCGGGGCCCCACCCTGGAGCCAGGCCTGGGGTGGGTGCTCGACAGCGAGTGCTTGGTGGCTGGTCCTTTACCCACAGAGATGTGAGGCCATCCTCCCGTGGACCCACCACCTGCGGGAGGATCCGTGAGGGGCCGGTGCAGAGCGATCTGAGCGGCAGTCGAAGGCGGGGGCCTCAACGACCAGATCTCCAGACATGGACACTGGCTCCGGAGATATGGAATGTCACCTCGCTAAGGGGGGGGTTGAGCGTTACTGACTAGATATAGTCGGCCTCACCTCCACACACAGCTTCGGCTCTGGAACCCAACTCCTTGAGAGGGGCTGGACTCTCCATTTCTCTGGTGTTGCCCGTGAGGAGAGGTGCCCCACAGCTCAGCTGCCATGTGTTGAAGTTGGTGAACGAGAGGATTGCGTCCCTGTGACTTCGGGTCAGGGACAGGTCTCTCACTGTTGTGCTGGAATACCCAGCCTTGTTCGAGTCCCTGGAAGGGGTACTAGACAGTGCGCTGACAGGGGACTCCGTTGTTCTACTAGGGGACTTCAACGCTCACGTGGGCAACAACAGTGACACCTGGTGGTGGACACTGGAAGTAAGGGATACTGTCAGGCTGAAGAAGGAGTCCTATCAAGCCTTGTTGGCTTGTGGGACTCCTGAGCTGATGAGTACCAGCGGGCCAAGCATGAAGCAGCTCGTGTGGTTGCAGAGGCAAAAACTCAGGGTTGGGAGGAGTTCGGGGAGGCCATGGAGAAGGACTATTGGTCAGCCTCAAAGAGATTCTGGCAAACTATTCAACGCCTCAGGAGGGGGAAAGCAGCAACACTGTTTACAGTGTGGGCGGAGAGCTGCTGACCTCGACTGGGGATGTTGTTGGACGGTGGAAGGAATATTTTGAGGATCTCCTCAATCCCATCGTCACATCTTCCAAGGAGGAAGCAGAGACTGAGGACTCGGGCGGACTCATCCATCACCCTGGCTGAAGTCACTGAGGCGGTTGGCAAGCTCCTCGATGGCAAGGCTCCAGGGGTGGATGAGATCCGTCCCGAGTATCTTAAGTCTCTGGATGTTGTGGGGCTGTCGTGGCTGACACGTCTCTGAAACATCGCGTGGTGGTTGGGGACAGTGCCGCTGGACTGGCAGACTCGGGTGGTGGTCCCTCTGTTTAAGAACGGGGACCGGAGGGTGTGTTCCAAGTACAGGGGAATCACATTGATCAGCCTTCCCAGTAAGGTCTGTTCCAGGGTACTGGAGAGTAGTCAAACCTCGGATTCAGGAGGAGCAGTGTGGTTTTTGTCCCTGTCGCGGAACACTGGACCAGCTCTATACTCTCCATCAGGTCCTCGAGGGTTCATGGGAGTTTGCCCAACCAGTCCACATGTGCTTTGTGGATCTGAAGAAGGCATTCAACCATGTCCCTTGTGGTGCCCTTTGGGGGTGTTCCAGGAGTATGGGGTCCGGGGCCCTTTGCTAAGGGCTATCCTGTCCCTGTATGACCAAAGCAGGAGCTGTGTTCACATTGCCGGCAGTAAGTCAGACCTGTTCCCAGTGCACGTTGGGGGCCGGAGGGGGTCCGGTTCAGGGACCACAGGATCTCATCTCTGCTGTTTGTAGATGATATTGTCCTGATGGCTTCATTGAGCCAGGACCTGCAGCAGGCACTGGGGTGGTTTGCAGCCGAGTGTGAAGTGGCTGGGGTGGGGATGGGCAGGGTGAGCGCTTCTTTTAGTCCAAGATGAGACAAGACATTGAACATCATGTCACAAATGTCTGCTGCTGCCTCAAGATAAAGAAGCCAAATGGAGTCACCCAAATGCCAATCCAAAGTATTGAAACATTAGCCCCGTTCGAGATGGTCTCTATTGCGTTCCGCAATGGAGGAGAGAAGTACATCCTTGCTCTCCAAGTATGCACAGGCCTACATCACAAAAGATAAATAATGTCTTACACTTGTAAAGCGCTTTACAGGCTTGTCAAAGCGCTACAAGCGCTATTCATTATTCATTTCCTCCACACTCAGTGATGGTACGCTGCTATTGCAGCCACAACTGCCCTGGGGCAGACTGACAGAAGCAAGGCTGCCAATCTGCACCATCAGCCCCTCTGACCACCACCAATCATTCACACACACACCACTTTCATACTAAGCAATGTGGGTGAAGTGTCTTGCCCAAGGACACAACAACAGAACTTGGTGAAGCGAGAATCGATCCTCTGACCTTTGGGTTGGAGGACCACTGCTCTAACCACTGAGCTACTGTCACCCCGTTCTATGCTTTGGCTTCGAGAATCCACCATGACCAGGGAAGGGAGTTTGAAAATCTATTTATCCACAAGCTCAAGACTTACTCTGGCATACGATACTCTCACACTTCTCCCTACCATTCGCAACCAAATCTGGCAGTGAGCTTCAAGCAGACGCTGAAATCAAGTTGACAGAAAACACTCTAAACAGAAAACACTTAAAACGTAATATTTGACTTAACTGAAATGAGTAGTCAACTTGTCAAATGGATCGTTCCATCAATTAATAAGTATAAGTAAGTATAAGTATTAATACGTTTTTTATCTAAAATCTTGAGAGAGGTTGCATTGCCAAGTTTGTTGAAGTACAATAAGTAAAATATCATTGCATGCAGGAAAGGCTTGTACATGCACATAAGTCCTGTTCTCAGGTCTCTGCACTGGCTCCTGTGGCTCAGAGAATAGACTTTAAAGCAGCTCTGCTTGTGAACAAGTCTCTCCATGGCCTAGCACCAAAGTACATCACCGACATGTTAGTGCCATATGAACTATCTCACACTCTGAGGACCTCAGGGACCGGCCTCCTGCTGGTGCCCAGAGTCAGGACTAAACATGGGGAATCAGCGTTTCAGTTTTATGCAGCTAAAACCTGGAAGAGTCTTCAACCTTTTCTTGATACTAAACTGTGTATATGGTATTTTAATAGCATTATCTACTGCTCCTAGTGCTTTTTGGGGGTAATTTTAGGGCAAACTAGGTAAATTAGCAGATTTCTTGTTAAAAATGTATAAAATTGAGTGTGTGCTGCCTCCAGTGGTCACTACAATTTTAAGTGCTTTGTGACATCACACAAAACTGTCCTGATTACAGCCAGGTGTTTCTGATTGCAAACACCTGGCTGCAGGGGTGGATTTTGAAGTGTGGATACCTGTCAGGCCAATCACACTGTTCCTTTGCCTCCAGACCCGCCCGTGCTCCCCCTCACTCTCCCCTTGAGTCCTCCTGGTACTGCCCAGTTTAGCAGCTTTACTTGAAATGTGGTTGTGGGCGGAGTTTAGGTGTTTTGTCCCACTTTAAAGGTCCTATATTACGCAAAACTGACCCCTGTGAGCTTTAAGTCATGTTACAATACTGTTATCATCTCAAAAACATACATATAATCCTTTATTATTAGTCTGTCTACCTCTCCAAAGCTCAAAATGCTCTGTTCCACCTTGTGATGTCATGAAGTGGTAGTTTTCAACAGCTACTTTTTACCTTTTGTTTAGTAGAGATTTGCAATTCCAGGGCTGCAAATATCCAAATCCAAATGACTCTAGTGAAGGCCTATGGAGTTTAAAAACACAGTGGAGCACTTCCTGTATTACCACATGACACAACATGTTTGAGAGAAGAACTCAGCCTAAATATGCAAGGTTTGTGTGCAAGGTTAAATGTATGTGAATGAAACAAAACACAACTCCAGGTATATTTGAGGAATGATGAGGAAACAACATTATATAATGTAGATCAGAAAATAGAGTAATATGGGACCTTTAACATATTTGGATTTGTGAACGAAATGGGAGCTGAATGAGACACTCCAATCGGCCTAACCTTGAGCCACTCTGTGTTTTTTAATGAGACGTTTGTTAAGTGCTGGTCCCTGTTTGTGCGACGCCTGTGGTTTTGCCTAATCCTCCACATTATGTTCAGTGAGATAACACCCGCACTGAGAGGCAAAACAGAGGGAGGGAGAACAGACAACTTCTAAACTAAACAATCTAAGCAAAACAAGTCTGGAAGCCACTGAACTTTTAAAGAAGACATATTGTGCTTGTGTCTGCTGTATAGTTATAATCTATGACACCCGTGGATCATTATGTTTGGACATTTTAAATCACAATATTGATATAAAAAGACTTAATAAAAGAAATAAATCTGCTGACTTCCGTGTTAGAAAACTGCAGTGCCCAATGGGAACTGACATTGCTGTAAACGTCATCACAACAAAGAGCCGTGCAGCTGATGGCACCTCTGATAGATAGCTGCAGAAAAGTTCTGAAAAGTTGATTTTGCATAATAAGTGCACTTTAATTTAAATGTGGATTATTTGCTAAAAACAAAAAAATCAAATTCTGACTTTAAAGGTGCAAGACGTAACTTTTGAAGTGAAGGGTTGCCACTTGCTTGTCTCCACAGAGCACTGACCTCTTTGCCTGGAATGTTCAACAGAATGGCATCAAACTTCTAATCGATCTTGAAGGGGACAAGCAGGTAATGTCACCAGGCCAAGTAACAGGTCAGATCTGTGGAGAGCTGACCTGTTTTTATACTGTATGTATTCCATCCATCCATTTTCTTCCACTTTATCTGTGGCCGGGTTGCGGAGGCAGCAGTCTTAGCAGGGAGGCCCAGACCCAGGCCCTCTCCACACACACTTCCTCCAGCTCTTCCGTCAAGACCCCGAGGCGTTCCCAGGCCAGCTGAGAAACATAATCCCTCGAGTGTGTCATGGCTCTTCCCCCGGGTCTCCTTCAGGTGGGACATGCCCGGAACAACTCTCCATGGCGACGTCCAAGAGGCATCCGGAATATATGCCTGAGCCACCTCAGCTGGCTCCTCTCGATGTGGAGGAGCAGCTGCTCTACTCCGAGCTCCTCCTATGTGACTGATCTCCTCACCCTGTCACTGAGGGAGCACCCAGCTACCCTGCAGAGGAAACTCATTTCGACCACTTGTGTCCGCGATCCTGTCCTTTCGGTCATTATTCAAAGCTCGTGACCATAGGTGAGGGTAGGAACGTCGATTTTTTATGTATGATTTATTTAGAGATTTTTCAGAATAAAAAAACCCAAAACATATTACATAGAAAGGTGTAGTATCCAGGACAAATATAAGAGATTAACGGTTTACAATGTACACACCTTAAAACATGTACACACAACAAAGAAGCGCCAACAAAAAGCTAAAACAAAAAAGTGCCTACAAAAGGTGGCCAAAAAAACAAACTAAAAAAAACCCAGACAGAATATGTGCTACTAAAACTTTTATCATAGTTAGATTAACCACTTGATATCCATGAATATATGAAATAAAAGACAGCTCATGGGGTCTCCAGTGTCAAAGACATGACATGATCTAAAAAAGGTAACCAGACTTCAGTAAATTTAGAGTCAGAGCCTTTGAGAGAGTGCCTCATTTACTGTCTTGTTGCAAAGTACGGCACTTATCCTCCACATATGTTAGGCGTTGATCAAATGAATTTGCATTATCCTCCAGTGATCTAATATAGACCCTATGGTCCTTAATGGAAGCTTCGACACCCTCCAGTTTCGAGGTGAGAGACTGGAACGAGGCCTTGAACTCTGAAGAGAGTGCCTCTCTATGTCCTTCCAAGAGCGATGTAATGTTCTCTAAAGTTAAGCTAGCGCTAGCCGTGCCCGCCTCGCCAGCCGCGTCTTTTTTGTCTTGTTTTCCCTTGGACTTCGGAATGACGACCGCGCGAGGAGATTCAAAGTGGCAAAGGAAAAAGTTAGGAATCAACAGGCGCAAAGATAAGAGGGAATTGCAGGGTCAAAAAATGCAAATAATAAAGTTAATAAGGCAGCAGGCGAGCGTGCGTCTATTACTCTCGCTCCGTAACCCGGAAGTTACCATGTAACTTTTCTGGTAGAGGTTCTCGGTAGGAATGTAGATTGACTGGTAAACTGAAAGCTTTGCCTTTCGATCCAGCTCCTTCTTCACCGCAACAGTCCAATACAGCGACCGAATCACTGCAGACGCTGCACCGAACTACCTGTCACTGTCACGCTCCATCCTTCTGTCACTCGTGAACAAGACCCCGAGATACTTGAGGCAAGGACTCCCCACAAACCCGGAGAGGGCAAGCCACCTTTTTCCAGTTGAGAACCATGGCCTCGGATTTGGAGGAGCTGATTCTCATCCCAGCCGTTCACACTCGGGCTGCAAACCGTCCCAGTGCATGTTGCAGGTCCTGGTTTGATGAAGCCATCAGGATAACATCGTCTGCAAACAGCAGAGATGAGATCTTGTGGTTCCCAAACCGGACCCCCTCCGGCTCCTGGCTACGCCTAGAAATTCTGTCCATAAAAAAAATGAACAGAACCGGTGACAAAGGGCAGCCCTGGTGGAGTCCAACATGCACTGGGAACAGGTCTGACTGATTGCCGGCAATGTGAACACAGCTCCTGCTCCGGTCATACAGGGACCGGACAGCCCTTAGCAAAGGGCCCCGGACCCCATACTCCCAAAGGGCACCTTCTTGTGAAAAAGTGCCAACCACTCTGCTAGGGCTGCAAGCCTTTAGTTGTTTAGTCGATTAATCAGTTGAAGGTGTGTTAGTTGACCAAAATTTGTATTAGAACGAGGTTAGGAGAGATTAGTGATTTATCTGGTATATGTAAAAAGGCAGATTAAACCAAGAGTGTCTGGTTTACTTTATAAAAAAAACTTAATGACACTTTCTATCAGTTGTTGCTTTAGTTCAGTGTCTATTTAAGGTCATTAAAGGTGATAAAGCTCATTTCAAATTGTTTAGAGCAATGCACTTCAAGGATATTTAGGCACCAATAGATTATATTTCTAGTTTGAAATGAACTAGTTTCATGTTGTCTCTGCTCTACTGTGCTTGTGTAGGTTAACTACCAGTTTAAAAAAAACAGATATTAAACTGTCAACACAAGCCTTCATGTAGGCTACAAGAATAATATAGCATATACAAGAATAATATAGCATAGTCATATTAGATGTAGTTTTCCCGTGAATGTGTTTCCTTAGGGCCCTGTGTCTGGTTAAGATTAGGCACAACTCTTGTGAAACAATATCACCTTTTGTAATGTTACATTGTAAACAGCGGCCAGGAAACAGTGGACTTCGGCCGATGTCCATTTACTTGGACCTGTGGATGGAGGTAAGCCATGTGAGGGTCCTCTGGGTGGAGGTCTCCAGCCAAATCCCTCTAGATTAAACTCATAATTAACAAGTTTAATCTGTCTGTATATAAATACATTGTTTCCTAGTAGATTTTTTCTGCATAAATAGTTGTTTTTGCATGAACTCCCGTACAGATGTAGCCTTGTGAGTGCAGTTTGGGTCACTTGCATAAAGATTGGGAGGACATGTCTTTAGCCAACCAACAATTTCTTTTGCCGAATACAGCCCTACACTCTGCCAGTGTATCTGAAATGCCTGTGAACTATTTGAACTGTTGTCAAATGACCACATTTTGTCCCGGGCAATCGCATTTAGCATTTTTACTGAGGCTTGTTCCATTTGCAAATATTAAACTCTTGTAAAATGTCAGCCAGGCCTAATGGTTTATATTATCAAAGGTCAAATACCCTCTTACTTAATACGAGGGCAAATTAAGGTGGATTGCTTTTCTAAATTTGGACCTCTTTTTATATGAGAGAGCAGTGCGAATTGTTGTAGTCATCTTGTCCAATGGTTATGGTGCCATCTAGCGGTGCCCTTGAAAATCAATGAAATTAAAACAAAATCTGACATGTACCGAGTGTTTTTAAATGTCCATAATTTAAAATGGAGCTGGAGGACAGGTCTGAATACTATGGTGAAATTTGCTGTTTAACTGTCAGATTGCAGATTTGTTGACCTGGTTTATGGTTAATATATCTAATTGCTGGGCCTGACCCAAACTCAAACAAATGAAAGGGTTCAAGATTTGTGAATCATAAGTTTGTAGCCACTTCTTCAGTTCCAACAACTTTTTGTCCAGTTGACAGATTTTGTCTTTTCTTAAGTCATTTTAGATTAATATTGCTATTTAAATTATGCAAATTATAACATAATGATCCACATGTCATAGATTGTAACTATATAGCAGACATAAGCATTACATGTCTTCTTTAAATCTTTTTTTTTTTTTTTTTTAATTTCTAGACTATGCAAAAACCTTTTTTAGTGTTTGCCAACTTGTGCTTGTCACCATGGTAGCTGCTGAACATTCCACCATTGACATGTATGAAGAACACCCCCAGTGTGGCGTCACTGCAAAGTATGAATAGGCCCCTGTCCTCAATCTGAAATGAAATCAAATTCTAGAACACGAACACAGCCTGTTCAACCTGTTCTGTGTCATACTTTTTAATATGAAAACGCCACATTTAAATTATTAGACTTTATTTACATATACACATCACAGATGCTGTACAACCAGTTTTGAGTGGGAAAAAACAAAACAGCAGACAACAGAAATAACTTGTAAAATGCTAGTGTTGACAATTATTTACTCTAGTTAATTGGTTATAAGATAGACAGAAAAAGTGTTTCATACAGCGTTTGGACTAGTGTAAAATAGAGACATAAAAAAGTGGTGCAGACACATTTTATTACATGGAATGCTTCAGTTGTATGAATTAAACAGTGATAATGAGCCAAAGACATAACTTACATTGTCTAATTATCATCTTCTTGAAAGTACAAAGGTGCATTGTACCTTTGTAGAATTTACATTTACATTTATTTTGAAAAATTAAGCATGGTTACCAAGCTTGTGTATGTCATTTATTTTCGACATCAAGTTGTATTAAAGTTACCATCCGTAAGTTTATTAGGTTTTTTTTAACTAACAGATGGCAGATGTAAACCCTGCCCCTGCCCCCTCCCCTGGCTCCTCCTCCTCTCCTCACCTGTCAGGCCAAAGCTAGCACACTATCAGACAGAAGTAACGTAGATGGCATCTAGTGGAGATTCGCGAGTATACAACAGCCACTCTAAGAATAGTAGCTTTAATGCATCACATATATTGGTGTAATCCTTCGGTCATCCAGGTAGGTTCCAGAGCTGAAGAAGCCGCTTGATGAGTAGCATAGACAGAAAAAGTGTTTCATACAGCGTTTGGACTAGTGTAAAATAGAGACATAAAAAAGTGGTGCAGACACATTTTATTACATGGAATGCTTCAGTTGTATGAATTAAACAGTGATAATGAGCCAAAGACATAACTTACATTGTCTAATTATCATCTTCTTGAAAGTACAAAGGTGCATTGTACCTTTGTAGAATTTACATTTACATTTATTTTGAAAAATTAAGCATGGTTACCAAGCTTGTGTATGTCATTTATTTTCGACATCAAGTTGTATTAAAGTTACCATCCGTAAGTTTATTAGGTTTTTTTTAACTAACAGATGGCAGATGTAAAACCTAGTGCTAAACCAGGTCTAAAAGTTGACTACATTATTTCCACTGTAGTTCTAAACAAGAAATTATCCAAAGAGGACAAAATTAAGCATGGTTACCAAGCTTGTGTATGTCATTTATTTTCGACATCAAGTTGTATTAAAGTTACCATCCGTAAGTTTATTAGGTTTTTTTTAACTAACAGATGGCAGATGTAAAACCTGCCCCTGCCCCCTCCCCTGGCTCCTCCTCCTCTCCTCACCTGTCAGGCCAAAGCTAGCACACTATCAGACAGAAGTAACGTAGATGGCATCTAGTGGAGATTCGCGAGTATACAACAGCCACTCTAAGAATAGTAGCTTTAATGCATCACATATATTGGTGTAATCCTTCGGTCATCCAGGTAGGTTCCAGAGCTGAAGAAGCCGCTTGGATGAGTAGCAAAACTTGTTCACTCCTTAACTTTTGTCCAGTTGAGACAACATTTAAATTTCTTTTGCTATATCACATTGTCATCTGCTGAATTGTGTCAAGAAATTTAGATTTTGAAGTGTTTCTTGCAAAAGATTAGGGCTCATTTAGTTCACATTTTAATATATGTTGATTTAATAAATGCCAATGCTTTACTGCTCAATGTGTGACTAATTTACCTTGAATGTTCCACAGTATGGCACTTAATGGTATCAATATTGCATTTATTCAATCAGATGTTTTTGTTACTCGAAAATGCCTTAAAACAGTGGCGAACGAAAAGATTTGGCTTCCCGAATACCACCAGATTGAACCAAGACTATTCCAGGTCCAATCTAGGGCTAAACCAGGTCTAAAAGTTGACTACATTATTTCCACTGTAGTTCTAAACAAGAAATTATCCAAAAGAGGACAAAAAAGTGGATATTCCAGCCTTGTGTATTACCAATGGTAACACACCACCGTTTTTTTTAACTAACAGATGGCAGATGTAAAACCTAGTGCTAAACCAGGTCTAAAAGTTGACTACATTATTTCCACTGTAGTTCTAAACAAGAAATTATCCAAAAGAGGACAAAAAAGTGGATATTACCAGCTTGTGTATTACCAATGGTACACACACCACCATTTGAGAAACACTGCCTTAAAACATGTATTTCTGTTAATGAGCAGGGTTATCTCTCCACAGATCTGACCTATAACTTTGTCTAGTGGAATCACTTGCTTATCTCCATGGAGACAGACAAGTTTAATGCCATACAGTGGTACATTCCAGAAACAGCAATAACATCTTTAACACAGTGCACTTTTTCCATAACTTGTCCATGTAACTGCTTCAGCCTTATTTATGAATAATTCTGTTATTGATACTCATTTGATATTTCGAGCAAAACTTTAAAGCATCCAAAGTCTCTGTTGTATTCCACTTGTGTTTGTGGTAGTTCTTGTCCATATATTAACTGTTTGTGGTGCAGATATTAGCGGTGGGGGCTAGCTGAGCAAATCTGGCTGCAGTCCTCTCCTCTGTAGCACGTCTTCAGGCATACACAGCACCGGATTCACCGCCTTCACCTGCTCATCGCCCAACAGAGACAGACCGGCCACTCCAAACAGGGTGTGGAAGGGGTCCACCTACAGGACACAAGGAGAAATCATCAGTAATCATCAGTCAGTCATCAGAAAATACACTACCAGTCAAAAGTTTGGACACACCTCCTCATTCAGTGTTTTATTTCTTTACGTTTACTACTTTCTACATTTTAAATACGGAAGATATCAAATATATGGTGCAAGATCATAGACTGTATATATAAATGGACATAGCCAGCTCGCTAGCCGCTACGTTCCAAATAGGAAGTTCAACATGGGCACACTTCTGGCTCCATCGACTCTGGCTCCAATTCACTTTGTACTGAAAAACTGTCGCCCCTCTCTCTGTAACTGCTGCTGTCAGACTTCTTATTTTGGTCTTAAAATGTTTGTATTGACCTGTTTTACAAAGTCCATGTGCAAGATATTTGGAATTATGTAGCAAAGAAAAAAAGTGAAATAACTCAATGAAATTTTTTAGGCTTTATATTCAAATCCTCACGGTATCCACCCTTTCCTTTGTTGACAGTGCTGCAAACCCTTGGCCTTTTCTCAGCGAGCTTCATGATGAAGTCCCTGAACTGGATTTCACTTCACAGTTGTGCCTTGTCAGGGCCAAGAAATGCCAAAAGTGAAAATCAGTGATGAAAGCAAAGGGCGGCTATTTAAAAAAAAAAAAAAAAATCTAAAATCTTGATTCAAAAAGTTTTGAGTTCTTTTGAGTTTATAGTTTGTTAACTACATTCCATATGTGTCCATTCATAGTTTTGATGCCTTTAGTGAGAAACTACAATGTAAATAATCTGGAAATAAAGAAGAAACATAAATGAAAAAGTGCGTCCAAACTCAGTATATGCTTTATACACTATTTGGATATCACTGCTTTGACGGTTCATGTTTTATAACTTTTAGAAAACTGAAGCACCGTATAATGTAAAGTACTATATAAACATCTTCTTTTGCAAAAGAGAAAGTGAGTTTAATCTAGATTGGAGAAAAGGACATAGCCTATCCAAGCAGATATTTGGCACCAATGTTTTTCTGCACAGCCCCCAGTCTCTGTGCCCATTTGTCATCACTGTATCAGAGTTGTCTTTTTGAACAGAATAATGAAGAGCAAGTAATAGGCTAAAATATAGCTGTATATTTACACAAACATGTAATAATGTATTTTATATCCTACATAAATAAAATTTGATTATTTTCAAAAGTGGAAAATTATAGTAAGGCTCACAAACTAACATAAATCTGTAGAATTTTAAAATCTTAATCTGTATTAACAAATATCTGTTATTGGTCACAGCAGATTGGAGCAGCTCAAAAAAAATCCGTATCAGACAATCCCTAATTTAGAGGTTTGTTGCCCTCTGCTGGGGAACAGAGAGACCACACTGAAATGGCTCAGTAGGACAGCCCACAGGGTTAATGAAAGAGGCATTAATTTAAAAAATATATAATATGGCAAAAAATAGTGCAAAATTGACTCAAAAACATACTCAAACATGTGTGAATGAAACAAAACATAACTCCAGGTAACGCTGCATTATCAGGCTATATGGTGTGGTACCCTGGGGCCACAGCTAGGGGCAGACACAGACTGCAGCAGACCATTGTGCGCTCTGCTGCGAAGGCGATCGGCTGCAGCCTCCCATCTCTCCAGGACCTAGACTATGTGAGCCCCTCTCCTCAGGCAGGAGGTTACAGAACCTCCCGCCACAAGAACAGTTTCTTCCCCTCTGCCACTGGACTCATGAACTCTCTATAACACCTGTCACTTTATAACACCTGTTACTGTTAACAACTGTAATGAACCTACTTGCACTGATAGCTTTTGCACGGTTATTCTACCCATACTATACATTGTGTATTTGTATATCATGGTCTGTTTTACCTTAGTTTAATGCATGCTCTTATTTTTATTTTATTATAGTTTATATATATTCTTTGTTCTATGTTCCACTATAATGCTGAAGCAAGTTTCTAATATGTGAATTTTGTTCACTAACAATGGCACTAAAGCTTATTCTGATTCCATCTACATCTCCAAAGCTCAAAATGCTCTGCTCCACGTGGTGACATCACAAAATGGTAGTTTTCCAAGTTAACAGCTACCTTTTACCTTTAGTTCAGTAGAGATGTGCACTTCCAGGGCTAAAATGATCCAAATGATTGTAGTGAAGGGTATGGAGTTTAAAAACAGAGTGGAGCCCTTCCTGTATTACCACATGACATCACAAGGTGAAACAGTGTTTTCTGTTTGAGAGAAGAACTCAGCCTGAATATGCAGGATTTGTGTTAATGAGGAAATAACATAACAGATCAGAAAATAGCGGAATATGGGTCCTTTAATTTATCCTAAATAGATATTTTTGACCTAACGCAATGGCCCAAGTTGGCTACACTATTTGAAAATGAAATACTCTGGCTGACCGTTCCTCTGATGTGTCACTCTCACCATGTCTCCTGGGCGGTCAGCAAACCCTCCAGTCTCCTCGTCCTGACACGCCAAGATGAAGGCGCGGAGTTTGCCTTTGTCAATCCAGTGGATTTTACCGATGATTTTCAGAGACGCCAAAACCCACCACGAGTAGCACACGTCTGGGAGCTGAGCAGGAGACGAGGTAGAGAAGGATTATGGGACAATTAGGACAATACTCAAGATATCAAAACAGCAATATATGGTGACAGCTCAGGAAAGGTTCATTTCTGTCCTGTGAATGTGACTTTTTTAGTATTAATATTTGTTCAAATGAGTATTTAGTTAGTAGTACTGATAAGATTTTCAATACTTTTGACAACCCTAACATCCAGCCCTATTGATAATGACTTATTACTGTAGGAAACAATCTATATTGTGCAGTTTTGCAGATACACAAAGTGGCAGCGTGACATAACCTTGTATTGTATGGTTGGTACTTGCCTTCTCTGGTCGTCCGTTGAGTCCTCCTGAGGGCAGCTGGCGTTCACAGAGCCACCAGCCGAGCAGGTCTGCATTCACCTGGTGCAGCTGCCCAGTGAGAGACAGGAAGCCAGTGCAGCAGTAGATCTGAGGAGCAGCAGGACACAGGGACACATGAAGAGGAGGAGCAGGAGAAAACAAGGCAGGACAAAAACATACCTTATGACATTAGAAAGAGTACAGGGTATTTGATCAATCAACAAGTCAGCGACTATTTTTCCAATTAGTCGACTACTCCAATAATATGTTTTTTATCTGTGGAATCGCTCAGTCGTCCAGGTCTGATCCATAGTAAAAGCCAAAAGTAAAATCTGTCAACTAGAAAAAAGTTGCAGGAGTGAAGACGTTTCGCTGCTCATCCAAGGCGCTTCTTCAGTTCTGGTCAGATTACTGGTGGACACTGCCTTATATTTATCTGAAGGAAAAATCTGGAAACAACTTTTGTTTACAGTTTCTGTTTGTAGGCTAGGTCTATTGAGCTACACTAAGTGTGCACTGTGCCTGAGACATACTTAACATATTCATACAACTCTTAATGGGTGTTTTTCACACCTATTGGCATCCTGGCTAGCTCTGTTGTGCTCTTTGTTTACTTCCTAAGGAAACAAAGAGAACAAAAACATAGTTATGAATGTTTTTTAGTACACTGAGATTTTACCAATTAATTTTGAAGTTACTATCTGTAATTAGACTGGTTAACCCGGCCATGTTGTAGTCTCACGTATCATAACTAGATGCCATTTACGTTACTGCAGCCTGATAGTGTGCCAGCTTTGGCCTGACAGAAAAAGACCAGGTGAGCCTAAACAAAGGCCAATGCTCATTCCGAATTACTCAAATTGGCCACAGGGTTCCTCGCTCCTTAATCCAAAACCAGATGTGTGTCACCATCTGCCATGATAAGAACTGTCTGAATAATCCGCTGAGTTAGGAAGGAGTTAGGAAAAGGAGCCTGTATGCTTCCTTTCATAGTTCCTTTAGCGTAGGAACCAGCGGTAAGGGGCTATGAGGCATCCCACAATACAGTGCGCATTTTTCCCAAAGGTTTCCGAACATGCCCAATCTTTGTAGTAAGAGTTTGTAATGCAGTAAAAGTTTCATTGCCTCAGACATTATACAAAAGAACTCTCTGGATAAATCCAACTTTTCACAAGAGTGAAAATAAAAGATTTTAGGGTCATCACAGCTTTATCTGTAGATGCATAATGACATAAGGGAAGATCTACGCACATTGTTTATGATTATAGAAACCAAACTTAAACCCAGATGGCCAATTTGCATAAACTGGAGCCCGTGCACTGCTCTATGCTCCGCTGCAGACCGACTAAAGGACAGGATTTGGCAGAATATTCGTAGCGAGAGGACAGGGCAGAGGCTGCAGCTGACGGTGAGTCTGGTTATTCTGTTGTGTGCATGGGCGCATTGTTGGAGGTGGTTTATGTTTAAACTTTTCAGAGTCACAGATGGTACAGTCTGTGAGGTTTATTGCAACATTAATAAAGCAGTTTCTCTCATGTGCAAATACTCGGGTCA
This sequence comes from Periophthalmodon schlosseri, assembly GCA_000787095.1. Classification (NCBI taxonomy): domain Eukaryota; kingdom Metazoa; phylum Chordata; class Actinopteri; order Gobiiformes; family Gobiidae; genus Periophthalmodon; species Periophthalmodon schlosseri. Next base: position 44,555 of record KN468806.1, on the reverse strand, counting down.
TTTACGTACACTGTCATGTTGAAATTCTCCTTTAAATCAGCACAGTATTGGAGAATGAGTTTATTGTAGCTTTTTCTTAAACAGCTGTAGGGTCATGTGACTGCTTCCGTCATTCCTGCCCTTGGTTAGGACGGTTGGGGGGGGGGGGCATCTACTGGTTTAAAAAAAAAAAAATAAAAAATCAAATAAACTTATGGATGGTAGCTTTAAACCGGATAAAAGGTAAAAATATGATGAGTGAAGGGTCTTGAGAATATTTACAAAAAAATAATATTGTTGATAAAAAATAATGAAGTAGATAATTCAACTGAAAAAATCAGTAATTTGTGAAAATGATTAAATGAAGTTATTACACTACTACTTATTATAAATTATTTTTGTTGATTTCAGCTTCGTCATCTAAATCTTTGAGACATGGTAAACTGTTTAAGCTTCACCTTTACCTGTCATTTGAAAACAAGTGAAGTCAAGTCTGTTGTTGTTTTTCACAAATTTTCCTTGATTTTGTCACAAATGCCTAGTTCTGTTCTGATGGTTTAAAATAATAATGAAATCATAAAACAAACCTTTAAGCATCGTTACTGTAAACATGATTAGTTGGACTCACCTGCCCAGCGTGAGACTCTGAACCAGGTCGACATCCAAAACCTCCATCAAAATTCATACAAGACAAAACGAACTCTATGGCTTTGTCTATGTTTATGGCGTCCATCTTCCCCTTTGAAAACATAATGCAGAATAAGACTGTTTATACTTGTAACATCTGAAATAACTTTCATTTAGTAGATACACAACATACCAGTAATGCGAGTGTAGCCACAGCACAGAATGAAAAACGCGTGTCTATTTCTCCTAAAAAAAGACAGAATATATTATAACAAAAAGGTTGAGTTTTTAAAGAGGGAGTATTATACTTCTATGGGGTATTAACTGCTAACACACAACATATTGTCATATTACCTTTTATGGTTTTAAAAAATACCATCTACTATATTCACCAAAAACAACGGCTTAACATGTTTTATAAGTTTCACTTTCATTTTTGACACCCTGAGTCTGCCCTCCCTTTGCTCTCTGTGCCAAGTCACTCCTCCTTCAGAGAGCTATCACAACACAATCAGCATGCATCTCGCTAATGAAACTACTGCATCAGGTTTGTGAAGTTGATGTGTACAGTTTTGTATAGTGATTTGGTATATTTATGGAGAATTGCCACATGGGAGCATGGATGACGTAGCTTGTGGTCTGAGCACTGAACAGGATCGCACTGCTAATGGTAATGAGTGTTCGAATAGGGCTCAGGAGAGATTGCTAAATTACCGAAACATGTATGGACGACATCTAAATCCTCTTTAGGCATGTTTTTGATGAGGGAACATTATTCCACAGAATGAAACTCCAAAAACTGATTTTGCATTATATCCCCTTTTTAAATAGTTTTGTTAGTTTGTTAATAACACCTTTCACATTCCAGGACAAATCTCTTACCCCACTTGTCTCCAGCGAAGGATCCATCCTCTTGCTGCAGCCCTTTTACATACTCCACCACTCTGTCCACATCCAGCGCGTCCATGCAGTCGTACAGACACAGGATCTGAGGAGAAGGCCAATCAGATTTCTGACACTAAAACAGGACTAGATTTAAAAAGGTTTGAATGATAAATTCAACACTGAGATCAAGATTCAGTCATTTCTAATGGTTAATGATCAACTTGGGTCTTTTTAAATGGAGGTCTACAGCAAATCTTCTGTCAGGAAAAGCATGTGGTTGGGAGTTCAGACTTTGGAGGAAGAAATTTGAATAACATAAATAATAGAATAATAGAATCATGAAATTTGGTACAGAAGTAGATAATGGCAAGACAAGTGGGAGTGGGGCATAAAAATATCAAAATTTTTGCCACAAGCCATATGGTCTTGGTAAGGCTAAGCCGCAAAATTTTTGAAATTTTGAATTTTTACAAATTTTTACAAATTTTTACTCATTCAAACTCTGATTTCAGTTAAATCAGTTGTTAAACTCCCTGCCCTAGAAAAAACAAATTGTCAAAACTTTGTAAAATTTTGCACAAAATTCAATTTTGGCATCCTGATCAAAAAAGTCAATGACTTCCATGCCATATTTTTTATGGGTTAGCCATAGCAATGACAGAAACTCCATGTTATTTTCAGTGGCGGAAGGAACGAAAACTAAGACGAGAGCACACCACGCCTGTGCCGTGCAACCTGTACTTGCTCCCTATTTCGTATCAGGTGAAATTCAAAATGTTATTGTGTTGAAATGTCTGCATTCTTTGGGTCTTCTATATTTGAGGGAGTCACTGCAGCCCTATACTCCCCCCAGAGCCCTGAGGTCAACTAACCAGCTCCTGATGCTGTGCCCAAGACCAGGCTCAAAACCAGAGGAGACAGAGCCTTTTCTGTGGCAGCGCCCACACTATGGAAGAGCCTCTCTATGTCTGTCAGATCCTCTCATTCTGTGGAGCAGTTTAAGACCAGGCTAAAAACCTTCTCCCTGGCATTTGGTTCTAGCTAGACAAGATATCTTTTATTGTTCCTTCCCTATGTGTCGTATTTTATGTGTATCTGTTTTTGTTGACTTTGAGTGAAGCAGAGCTTAAGTTGTATTTTAAATGTGCTATATAAATAAAATTGAACTGAATTGAAGGTAATGAAGTACAAGTAGTAAAGTACTGCATTTAAGTAAATTTTTAGGGTATCTGTAAAATTTACAGTGGATACTTTTTACTTTTACTTCACTGCATTTGAGAGCAGGTATCTGTACTTTCTACTCTACTACATTTTTGAACTGGACTGAAAAGTAAAAAGAACTTTTCATATGATTTGAGGGGTTATTTTTACAATGTTCGTGGTAATACCCTGACTATTTTTGTTTGCTCAAAGCCAAAGCTGGAACTTGAAACTTTAAATATACAATACTCTTAATTTTTTACCTCTCTATCTGTACTTTTACTTAAGTAACAAAGTTGAGTACTTCATCCACCACTGGTTATTTTAATGGAAAAAAACGTTTATAACACAATACTTTTACGAACTCCTCCTTGGACGTTTGTTGAAATTCAAATTTGGTGAAAATGATCCAGAGGAGTGGGCAGGGGGCAGTTACCATGGTGGAACAATGCACACATTAGCAAACACAGCCTGATTTAAATCAAAAGCTCTCAAACATTTCATACCCAGTACCACCAAAGAAAAACTTTGGCTTTCCGCTTAGCACCAGATCTAAATCAATTGCATAACTGGACTATTCCAGGTCTAATCTAGGGCTTAACCAGGCCTAAAAGCGGACTACATCATTTCCACTGTAGTTCTAAACTAGAATTTTTCCAAAGGAAAAGCCACAAACTGAAGAGCTGTTCTGAAGGAGCTCGCATACCACCAGTGGTACACATACCACAGTTTGAAAAACACCCACGCTCTTGTGTTTCAGACAATCTGTGATCAATACGAGTTCATGGTCCTGTTTAGGTGTTTGATTTTCAACAAAAAAGGTGAGACTGATCAACTGTAAAACTGTTCGCTAGTGCTAGCTAGCTTGTGGCTGTAATGATATTTGAGAGGGACTTGTTTAACAGAACAAAAATCAGCTTGTAGTTGTTTATGGTGAGATTTTGCTACAACAAAACTCAGATTAGAGTCTAACTTGAGTTACAGAGCTTCAGACAGACAAGTGCTTCTAGTTAGCTTCACTCCCTCAGGGAATGTTGATAACATCAGCTGCAAGGTATCAACAGGCTGCCATAGCCAGGTACTTTTCTTAGTGCCATTGCGCTCACCTGTACAGCGCTGAGTGTGTAGAGCAGGTGGGGGTCGTGGCCGATGCTGGCGCTGATGCCTCCACTCTCATGTTGACAGGACTTTATAAACTCCACAATCTCACTGCGGTTCATCCTGTGCAGCTGCCCCATCAGGTCCATCACCGTGAGGCCCCAGTAGATCCCACTCATCCTCAGGTACTCTGACAATGTGTACTCCTGCAGATAACGGTACCATTTAATACACTGAGGAATAAAAGGTGCACTTGTCTGGCAGTAAGGCTGCCATCTGTTGCTTCCATGGAGATGTATAAAATATTACTTTGCAAGGGTTGTCAAATGTATCAAAAGTCAGATACTAATCAATACCAAAACTAGTATCAAAACTAGATACTCATTTGAGCTAATATCAATAGTAAAAAAGTCACATTCACAGGGCAGAAATGAACCTTCCCTGAATATCTTTAGAATGATCTTGAGCTGTATCAGAACAGGTATAAGACACATAGACTAGTATACATTCATAAACCACTATCGAACCTACCTGGACGACTGAAAGATTACACAGATATAAGGCCACACAGTAATATGAAAGAAAGTACTATGATTTAATGTTGAAAATGACATTCTAAATTATAAATAAAGAGGTGGTATCAGAATCGGTATTGAGTATCAAGTCTATTCCTTAGTATCAAAATCTTGTTTGAAATTTTACTATCGTGACAACACTATCTGGAACGTTACACTGTATTAAGTAATCACTGTATATGTCAAGTCCGCTCACAGTAGAATACATGCTTACAACAACTGTAATAGAATAAATGCAAGACAAAGTTGAGTTACATAGTGCATCTGTAAGTAAATTAGAGATAACATGTTGAATTAAGTCAAATTATTTCAATGTAATTAATTTATAAATGATTTTAATGTACTCAAGAGTGTCATGAATTACTGAAAAAATGTACTCAAGTAAGAGTAAGAGTAAGATTACTCCAAATAATATTACTGTTAGGGTAAATAACTCTGCCATTTTGTATAAACACTGCTATAATTCATTGTTGTACTGAGGTCATGTGAAAATAAGGACCGTGATCACAGCTGTGAGACTCAGATATATGTCAAGACATTTAAATTGCTAATCTATAAAATAGCAAACTAACTAAATAGGCCAAGAACTAGTGATAGGGATGACGTCATGACCTGTTACCCAGACAACACCCCTCGTCGCAGTTTGATTGGTTTGTGCAATGTCCCAAGAGGCCTGGCTGACCTGTGCACCAACGGAGAGGCGCTAAGTCTAAACTATTATACCCTCCCACTATAGTTTCAGCATAAAAATCACTGTATAGGTGTACACCTCGGTCTCTGTATGGGAATATCAACACAGGCTTCTTGTACAAGTATTGCTTTCTTCTATTTGATTAAGTAAATTCTTCTGGACTTCATTTCTGTTTCAAGTCTATTCTTTGTCTAAGCAGAAACTACAGAACATGAGAGAAAAGAGCTTCCTCAGCATTACTCAAGTAGAAGTACAAAGTAGTGGTCCAAGAAATTAGAGTAAAAAACAATTTAGGAAAAGTACTACTCAAGTAAGAGTAGTTTAAATACCAACTGTCAGACGTAACCTCTTATTTATAATTTGACGTAACTGTAATCTTAAGGACAAAACATTAAATAATGCACAAAATCTGGTATTTTCAAAGATAGACACAAAAATGAAGTTTGTCTCATTTTTGTGTCAATCCTTTGAAAATAACAGACTTCATATCTGAAGGAGCGGTGCAGGAAACACAAATGTTCAAATCATTTCATCGTCAATATAAAGCTTTTATCACTTACTCACAGTGGGAAGAGTAACCGCAACATTTACTCAAATAAGAGTACTGTTACTTCCATAAAATATTACTTAAGTAGGAGTAAATGTATGCAGTTACAAAAGTACAGTTTCCTTAGTTACATTTACTTGAATAACTTTTTTAAGAGTAACTGCTGTCTTTGCTTGGGTGGTGCTACTGATTTTATTCTCGTAAGTAATTTATTACTCTACAAAATAAATGTAGATGCCAAAATTAGATCTAGATATTTATCATACCCCTTATTACCAAACATAAACACCAAACATACAAAATTTGTAAAATAATCAATATACCTACACTCAGTTATAAAGGTATTAAATGTGGAATATTTTGCACATATAAAAATGATGAATACTTGGTTAATAAGTTGATAATTTTTGCTAAATTTAATATACACAAATGTAGATTTCTTAAAGTAAAACATAATTTCATTGCTTTCTGAAATGAACTAATGTCCTTGTATAACTCCTTAAAATAAAAAAATAAAAAAACAGAAATCGTATCTGTTTCCATTGGATAAAGCTCTATAGAACTGTTTCTCCTTTTTATTTATTTATATTGTATGGTGCTGCTTGGATTATATCATTCTGTGAAGTAATTTGTATTGCCACTTTGATTACCTGAAATAATAATTCTACAAAATTCCAACACTACTATCATCATCCCTGCAAAAATAAAATGATCTGCAACCTGCAAACCTCTCATCACGAGTTTTCACGCCCAGCCCCAAATGCTAACAGTACATTCACATTTACTCACATAATCATCCTTTTTAGAGCCATAAGCCGCGATGTAGTCCGCGTGTTTGTCCAGCAGCAGGGTCGACGGGGCATCCGGCTTAATGATCACATCTTTTATTTGAGTCCCCTGGACAGAAAGAGAAATGTTCAAGTAAAGCGACAGCCTCGATGCTAAAGCTACACATTAGAAAACATTTAGCGCAGATGCTAGCTCGAAATATAACATGTTTTTCAATATTTTCGAGCTATTTCGTGATTGAACCATACAATAAATCAACCGTAAAATACACACAACTTAATTTTGTCAGTGATATTGGGAATTATGACAAAAACGAACGTTAAATGCCAAAATAAAGCAGATATATTACCATTGTGGAGACGGGCTAGCTGCTTCTTCTACAGCCACTGACTCTCCATAGCCCCACCTGCGTCTGCTGTAGAAAGTACAGCTCTTGTTTTATGTGTCTATTATTCATTCCACATTAAAAGCGTGTAAATAAAGTACACTTAACACGCTATTCATTTAGTAGAGGGGAGTAGAGTATCCAAAAATTTTACTCAAGTAAGACTCATGTTACTTCAAAATAATATTACTCAATTTACTCATTCTCATTTGTCAACATACAGCTTTTGTCACTTGTAGACTTACTCATTGTGGGGAGACTTCCCAAAACTTTTACTCAAGTAAGAGTACTGTTACACTGTACAATACATTAAGTAAAAGTACTGTTAACAGTTACACTGTGCAATAGCCTACTCAAGTAAGAGGACTGTTACTTACTAATAATGTGTACTCAAGTAGGAGTAAAAGTCTCTCTAAAAAGTACAATAAAAAAACTAAGGTAAATGTAACTGAGTACTACTCACCTCTGTTTAGTATATTTTAAATACAATTTAATGCAAGGAGCACTATCAAGCTTTTGTGTTGGAGGTCGGCCATCAGCTAGTCTCTGTGGAGATGTCATTGCTTTGCCTATCTTCCACAATATGGCATTAAACTTTTATATCTTCACGTGGACAAGCAGGTGATGCTACTAAAGCCATGTTACATCTATGATATATGGAGAGGCGTTCCCATTCACAATAAGAATGTATGGTATTTAAAAGTATTTTTGAGCAATAAGCCGCCTGTAATAAAGCCATACTGTGGAACATTCCAGGTAAAGAAAGGTGACTGGAGTTAAAATTACTTTTAGGTTGCTGTTCAGAAGGTTGAGTAGCCATCCAATAAGCTGAAGTTTAGATGACGAAATGGTCTTTGTTCTTTCGGTTGTCGTGCCTTTGAGCAAGACAAACCTCTGCAATTCTAACATTTCAATGTCCATTAAAGGGCCTGTACCTGATTTCAAACCATGAGTGAGGAACCTGTTTTCATTTGAACATAACCTACTATTTGAAAATGCACCATGACAAGTGATGGCTCTTTCATGGGATCCAAATCTTTTGGATCTGTTCATTTCAAAGAGCCAATCAAAAGACTGGCTTTTTTTTTTTTTTTTTTACCATTTATCCATATACCAGAAGCCAATGTGAACTCATTTTAACAAACCAGAGAGAAATGACCAAGGCTCAGGTTTGTTTAAAATGAAAATAAACTGAGAGTGGGAGTGTGTTTACCCTTTGAAATTATGCATCATCTAAATACAATGTTGCAATACAATAAAAGAATTAAAAAACGTTATTATGATGCCAAATATGGTTTTTGTGCACAAAGCTCTCACTCGAGATACCTACTCTGCTTCTGTGCGGATTCTTGTGTTGGTTCAGAGTTCTTTTTAAAAAATGAGATCCAGTTCAAATTGTTCACGTTGAAGAACCGCTCAAAAGAGCTGACTCATTCATGAACATCACATCATCAGGTGTTTGGGATAGTGTCAGGCAGTTGGCTTCCCATGATTCTTATTAACAATGTGCCTGATTGGACAAAATAACTTAATTATTACACAAGGAAATGCTATGTAAAATGAACAGATAAATAAGAAAAAAAATTGACTGTAAAATGTTAACAGCTTTTACCAAACAATGCATGATGTAAAGAGGATTTATCTTGAAAAGAATAGATTAAAAGCAGGTACAGGTACTTTAATTATGTGCAAGTAGAAAGAAAATCTTAATAGTAGCATAAACAATTGCTAGTTTATTGTTATCAGTTAGTCCAAAATAAGACATCATCTCACAAGCGCCATATTTGAATGAATGAATGAATTTTAATTTGGTTGTTTACATTTTCTTCATTGATTACAACCAAAAAAGGATTGGGCTGAAGCCGCATGCTTATGTAAGCCCATCCCCATATTTACAGTTAGAAATGTTTATTTAAATTTTCCCCACATGTTGAATACACAAAAGGCAGCCGAATCTTTAAAATGCAGTTTTGATCTGATGGAAGTGATATTTTGATATTTTGAACAAATGCTTACATTGTTCAATTGGCAATCTTGTTTTTATTTGTTTGTTTTTTACCAAGACCTGTCACTGCTCTGCATAACTCGTCCATTTTGTTGCTCGTCTCCTTCACATTTTATAAAGCTCCATACAGTTAGCGGCTGCAAATATATATTATAAACAGAATTCAAATGTCTCTAGCCTATCAATATAAAACAAGGCTTATTTAAAGTTGTTGGCATTTGCAAGCAGTAGATATGAGGGATTACACCATCTCACTCCCATTCGTCCAGGAGTGTTTCAACGTAGAGAAGGTTTTAACAGTGGTCAGTGTCCAAGACCAACGTTAAAACACAGATACATAGATGCAGGGTTGTTAAGTGATGATGTCACTTCTGCGTCCAACCAGAAACTTCACATCTGATTTCTATCTTTGTTTTTGTTCCTTATTCATGAACAAGAGACAATTACTTTTCAAATATGTTGTTTATTTACATATTTGATACAATTTGTAGGTAATGTAGTAATAGTCTATAATAATATAGGATTACCACTGTGTATGTCTCACTTACTGTTGGTCACCGCTAACACTAGCTTAGCCTAGCCTAGCTTCTTACCTCAACCTCCCTCGTACACTTTCTGTCAGTTATAATCATAGATACATGCGTATAACCTTGGTAGCGGTTAACAACTGCAATCCATTTTAATCCGAGATGTGCTGTCACTAAAAAAATAATAAAAAGAAATTGTAAACACCCAGAAGTGACATTACACTTAACAATCCCATGAGTGTGTTAATTTCTCATATGCACAATCTAAACATTGCAAAGGTCTGTTAAGGCAACTGTATGTGTGTACCTGCTTTCTTAAAAACATGGTTTAACAATGTACATATAAATGAGGCAATCATTTCTCTTGTCAAGTTATTTCTTGTATCGTCCGAGATGTTCACGAGCCACGATCAGTCTCTGGATCTGAGCTGTGCCTTCGTAAATCTGCAATAAAACAAAAACAATACAAGTGTAAAAACAACCAAGCGTGAAGTCTAACAGTCTCACACATTTTACATCAGCAATATGTGGGTTTCAAAACACCTCCTAAAAAAGTAAATATCAACACAAAATGGGTCATTCACAAAAAGAAAACGGAGTATTCTCAATACGCAGAGTGAAGCGTATCTCCTGTGTAGGGATTTCACAATATCAGATTTTAAGGTCAAAATTACTGAGAGAGAAAAACACAATTTCCATTCCTCTAGAACTGAAATGACTTAATTTAGCTTCTAAAATTAATCACACTATTTTTACTCCTTGCATTTATGTTATGATCCAAGTAATCACAATCATAGAAGCTGTATAGAGTCTTGTCAGATGGGACAACATCCTTTCTGCTGCTCAAGTTAAAAGTCATTTAAATACTATAGACAACGAAGCTGGTGAAAAAAAGGATAATCCTTTGACAAGTAAGGTTCAGTACACTAATTTACTGCTCCAATGTTAGGGTTAGTTTAGCCAAGATAGCTATACTGTACTGATTCATTAGCATCCTGGCTAGCCCTATTGTTTTCTTTTATAACAGGTGTAATAGGTATAATAGGTGTGAAATCACTCATTAGGGGCTTGAATGACTATGCTAAGTAAGACTCAGGCACAGTGCACACTTAGGGTAGCATAACAGAACCTACAAACAGAAACTGTAAACAATAGGTGTTTAGAGTTTCAGTGCAGCTAGCTCCTCCCTTCAGATAGATATAAGGCAGCATCGACCAGTAATCTGACCAGAACTGAAGAAGCAGCTTGGATGAGCAGTGAAACGTCTTTATTCCTACAACGTTTTGTCTAGTTGACAGATTTTATTTTTCTTTTGCTATGGATCAGACCTGGACGACTGAGGGATTACACAGATGTAATGCAAGTTAAAAAAAACAGTTAGTGTAACATCTTTTGGTGGATTATTAATTTACCAAATCCTGGCATCCCTGGTCTTGTGACTAAATCCCTTTGGGTATAATGCAGCACAAGAAGACCAATTGGGTCTTTTTAAATATTGCCATACAAAAAAAATGCATCCATCCATCCATCATTACCTGGTAGATCTTGGCGTCTCTCATGAGTTTCTCCACGGGGTAGTCGCTGTTGAACCCGTTGCCCCCAAATATCTGCACTGCATCGGAGGCCACCTGGTTGGCGATGTCCCCGGCGAAGGCTTTGGCGATGGAGGCGTAGTACGTGTTTCGTCTGCCCTGGTCCACCTCCCAGGCTGAGCGCTGATAGGCCATTCGAGCCAACTCCACTTTCATGGCCATCTCTGCTAGCATGAATGAGACCGCCTGGTGCTGTGGAGAGCAGGGGACAGAGACAAGTTTAGTAAAATATTTAGGTGCGTTATTTCACTTTTTTTCTTTGCTACATAATTTGATATATCTTGCGTCATATATTTGAGGTCCTCAGTAAGTCTAAATTATAGGAAGTAGTAAACACAAAAAAAAAAAAAAAAAAAACATTGAATGAGTGAACGTGTCCAAATTTTGGACTGGTAGTGTACCTCTGATTTCTATATTTTGCATGTGTAAGTGTGTGTACCAGTTCACAGACCTCAGCGATGACTTTGCCGAAGGTCTTCCTCTCCAGGGCATAGTTAGTGGCCTCTTCCAGAGCTCTCTGTGCCAGACCAGTCGCTCCAGCAGCAACCTAAAAAACAAAACAAACTAACCTTTATTGTATACATAGAAATTACACTTTTAATGCATTTATATATTTTGCAGTTTTCTACAATAAGAGCAGTTCTAACATTTGCTAAAAGCATAAACATTAAAAAAGGACTGTATGCAAATTTTTTCTTGTAATAAAGTAACATTTGTTTTGCCAGAGTACAGATATATGGTAAAAGTGTGGCTGCTGTGTACCATCGGCATCCAATTATAAAGTCGTTTCATCCACGAACCAGGAAATGATGCTACTACTCTGTTAGCATGCCAATTGTTGTTAGCATTACCTTGACGGCAAAACTCTAATCTGGCTTTGTTGTGAAAAGTGCTTATGAATGTTTTAGGGAAATGAAGAATAACTTTGGACACCTGCAGATAGTTTAAAATGAACTAGTTCTGTTTTTCAAGCTAAAGTAAAACTCAGGTACAGCACTTTTAAGACTCACTGGTGGTCTGGTCTTGTCGAAAGCGCCCATCGCAATCTTGAAGCCGGCTCCTTCTCCGAGCAGGACGTTTTCTTTGGGAATCCTCACGTCCTCAAACACAATGCCCCTGGTGTCCGAGCACCGCTGGCCCATGTTCATCTCCTACAAAACAAATCATCTCACAACTTTAACAAAATAGAAATGTAGAATAATAAAACCAAAAGCAGAGGGAATTACCACAGTAAAAACAATTCATTTAAGTAATTAGGACATGCTGGTGTAAGCACGCAGTAGTAATGAATTTGATTTGACAGCAGAAATGCTTCAAGTGACTCTGGCGATGATTTATGGAATGTGCAGGGCTTCTGTTTATGACATCACAATCCTGGGTCATGGACCTCAACAGTGACCACCAACCCCCCGGTTCTGGAAGTAAATTTCTCATAATTTCCAAAGTCTATGAGAAAAATGAATATTGGAAAATTTGAAAAATTGCTCAGGGCTAATCAGCTATGTGGTAACTAATGACCACAAGACCTATAATTTTATTTAAAATCAGCAACTTTATAAACCGCTAAGATATTAAAACATTTTTCTGAATCTTGCATTTTAAATGTGCTTTTTGGACATAAAAAAAACGTGTAGCTGGTTAGCCTCCGTGATGTCTTTTTGAACGCGTAATATTTGAATTTTTCCCAAGAGTTGGAAATCTATGGGAAAAGTGAATGAGAAATTTACTTCTGGTACAAAAGCAGGCAGTCACCATTTAATGCCATTTTAAAAGGAAGTGTTTGTAGAAAGTCCTTCACCTCAGCCTCACCAGAGAATTACTGAAAATAGTGTGAATGACGTGAAACCAGCAACCACAAAGGAGGGATTAGAAACAAAAAAACTTTAGTGTCCATTTAGTCTCATAGACTTTTAAGTATTCTGTGTGTGTGTGTGTGTGTGTGTGTGTAAGTGTGTGTAAGTGTAAGTGTGTGTGTGTGTGTGTTATGTTTGTTCCCTCAAGTCCAAAGTTCATTTAACACAGTATGCGTTCTTTAATCATTTCACCTTTCTTCCGACTTGGATTCCTGGAGTTTCTGCGTCCACAATGAAGCCAGTGAAAGCTTTGCTCGCGGGACACTTAGGGTCAGGATTTGTTCGGGCCAAAAGGAAATACCTGAAAAACAACAAGTAGAAATCTTGCTGAATCGAATCTGCCTCCTAGTGATGTATAAAGATGAACTATAGAACTTTTCTGGTAGATGACCCGCCATCTGATCTCCATAGAGATGTCATTGCTTTGCTTAGACTGTTCCATGGTATTGCATTCAACTTATTCATCTCCGTGGAGACAAGCAGACCAAGGTAAAGAGGAACTAAACAGTAAATTTACTTTTTTGCTACTAAACTGTGTATATGGTGTTTTAATATAAATTAAATTATCTAGTATTCCTAGTCATTTTTTTGACAACTTTCTTGTCAAAAACATCCAAATCCAAGTTTGTGCTGCCTTCAGTGGCCTCTGCATTTTTCAGTAGTTGGTGACATCACACAGGACTGCCCTGATTATAGCCAGGTGTTCCTGATTACAAACACCTGGCTGCAGGGGCAGAGTGTGAAGTGTGGATACCTGTTAGACCAATCACACTGTGCATTATTATACCTCCAGACCCCGCCCCTCCTCCCCTCTCACTCTCTTTAGTTCTCCAGGCGCTGCCAAGTTTAGCAGCTCTATTTGAAATATGGCTGTGGGAGGAGTTTAGGTGTTTAATCCCACTATAAAAAGGTTAGATTTAGTTTTAGTTAGTTTAGTTGTTTTTTTTTTTGTTTTTTTTTTAAGAGACCATGCCATATTGTTTCTCTGAAATGGTCTTCGGAAAACTGTAAACTAGGATAGAGGTTAAATTAAGGTGTCCAAAGTCGATTTAGCATTTAGAAACCTCTTTAACTGTGCATGCAACCTTTAACATAATACTATTTAGAGTGAAATATGGCTTTAGTACTGACCAGTTAGCTTTGCCTCCGTTTGTGATCCACATCTTCTGTCCGTTCACTACGTACTCTTCGCCCATTTTCACAGCTTTAGTTTTAACCCCAGCCACATCTGACCCAGCCCCAGGCTCTGTCACACAGTAGGCCTGAACACAACACACTTTTATTAAGTCAAGACACAACATTTCTTAGAAGCCGACACTAAACTTAAAGCTGAAGTACCAAACTTCTTCTCTTTTTTCTCTTTTCTTCTCTCATCATTTCCCCAGTTAGTGCATTGTAATTAAAGTGGAACTAAACCCTTAACTTTTTTGCTACTAAACTGTGTACATGGTGTTAGAATAGCATTATCTACAGTTCTTAGTCCCTTTTGGCAATTTTAGTGTAAACTAGGTAAATTTGCAGCTTTCTGGTCAAAACTGTCAAAAACTCTGTGCTGTTTCCAGTGCCCACTGCAATTTCAAGTACTATGTGACATCACACAGGACTAACCTAATTACAGCCAGGTGTTTCTGATTACAAACACCTGGCTGCAGGGGCAGAGTTTGAAGTGTGGATACCTGTTAAACCAATCACACTGTTCCTTATACCTTGAGACCCCACCCCTCTTTTCCCTTTACTCTCTTCTTTAATCCTCCAGGTACTGCCCAGTTTATCAGCTCTATTTGAAATGTGGTTGTGGGTGGAGTTTAGGTGTTTAGTCCCACTTTAATTATACTTATACTTTACAACGTTGCAATAGATAGAATGTCCTTTAGTGGTCCACTCTGCTGCACTTTTCCATCTGAAGTAATGTATTGAATATTAGTTTTTCTATTAGTATTGAAAATAAATACAACCTACTGCTGCCATGATGCTAAAATTGTCAAGTTAAAATCTTTTAGATATTTGTGTATTTTAACTGATGACTGATTCATAGCTTTAAAACACACGTTGAATAGAATGAAAATTGGCTTTTATATTAGAAACAAGCCATGTTTCTCCTATAATGCAAAAAATAAACTTGTTGCTGCAATGTTTTGACCAGTCTTGGATTATGGTGACCTTATTTATATGAATGCCTCAGTCCAAGTACTGGAACTGCTCAACTCTGGGATAAATCAGAGAGGCATGGTAAACAAAATAAGCCTGGGATGCGCAGAAACCGGTAAATTAGCATTTCAATATTCTGCACCGACATCCTGGAATCATTTACAAAAAGTCATTCCAATAGATATGATATGATTTGTAACCGTTTGTAACAGATTCTTGTGATTGTCTAAATGTATGATGATGTATGGTGCTGCAGTCTTGGCCAGGACTCCCTCAAAAAAGTTTAGAAGTCTCAATGAGACTTTTGTAGTTAAATAAAGGTTAAAAATAAAATAAAAATAAAGTAAAATAAATCTAATATATTAGATTTAGTTCCATTTACTTCACTTTTGGGTTGGTCTTGTTCACATACACTACACATCATTCACCTTAAAACACACACCATGAGCCACATCAGAGTCTATCAGTTGATCACCGAATGCATCTCTATGACAACGCGCTTTAAGCAGACAGAGCCCCATGAATACGTGCGCATACGCTCTCTTCCTCTATGCGCGGTGGTCTTTTCTTTCACCTGTGGCTAAATACACAGTGAGGACTGTACGCGCTGGTGGCGGAGGGGGAAAAGCTTTTTGAACAACACAGATCCAGGCTCACCTGCGCAGACAGAGGCAGGAGGAGGCAGTCACTGATTAAATTGATCCAAATTTCCTCCTCAACAGCTCTGCAGTGCCCCAGAAATAGATCTGAGCGCTTTTTTGCCCAATTCCAAGTCCAAGTCACCGGAGACTGCGTTAGTTGGCCCGAAGTTGGCCTCATTCACACCGCACTCACACCTCCAAGACCTCCTCTTTCAAGCGCGCTTAGACCAGCCATTTACTGCAGTCCAGAATGCGACTGTTGGGTTCACACCGGCCCAAGTGCACCGCTCTTGAAGCAAATGCTTTTTTACATCGACTTAACTAGTGGCAGTGTGAAAACGACCTCAGTGCTACAGAGTAGAGGCGTACACTTTTTGACCGTGGTTGTGCTGTTGTGGAAAATAGCAACAGGTGCCAATAAAAGGATTCTTCACTGAACACATGAGTATTTGGCTTTTTATCCACATGTTACACTTTTATGCTCTGTTAGTCTAGTAGCTAGTGGCACAGGGCCACTGGTCACTACGTAAAGACCAAGGTTTAACTTGTAAATGTTTCTCTTTCTAGTTTAACCATAAAACTAACACTTAAATTAATACTTACACACATTAAAGGCTCTTCCACCATTCTCCCCAGGTATTTCTTCTTCTGTGCATCAGTGCCAGCAAGAATCACAGGCATTTGCTGCAAGAGAGAAGTGCAAAATATTATAAAATCATTGTAACTTCATTCTAGACACCTTAGCATCAGTAGGTCGTGTTTTATTATTTAAAATCAACTTTTTGGAGCTTTCTACCATGTTACAACGTTATTCCCTCCCTTTATATGCAGCCCTACTTAAATGAATTCTTACTCCAAGTGAGTTTGCTTCGATGGCCGTCTGGATCCCTGTGCAACCATAAGCCAGTTCTTCTGTGATGAGGCAGGTGTCAAAGATGTTCAAACCCATTCCACCTGAAAACAAGAGTAGGGACTTAATAAACAATAAACACTGATACACTTAATAGTTGTGAAGAATGGGTGATGCAATTAAAAACTAGCTTAAAACGTACCATACTCTTCTGGAATATGACCATTGACCAGACCAAGTTCCCATGCCTTCTTAATAACAGGGAAAGGATACTGGAAAATAAATGCAAGAACTGTGACTTAAAACTAATCAAGTTAAATGGCCAATATTATGCAATTTTCTGATCCATGTTATAATGTTGTTTTCTCATCAAAAACATACCCGGAGTGGTGTTTTGTTTCATTCACAAATGTTTAACACATTTAGGCAGAGTCCTTCTCTCAAACATAAAACACTCTGTTCCAGTTGTCATATGGTAATAGTATTCCAAGGTGTTTTTAAACTCCATACACCTTCACTAGAATAAGTCGGATAATGTCAACCATGGAATTGCAAATCTCCACTGAACACAGGGTAAAAAGGTAGCTGTTAACATGAAAACTACCACATCACAAGGTGGAACAGAGCATTTTGAGCTTTAAAGCTGTAGACTGACTAATGCACACATGTTTGAGTTATCCTTTATTATTAAACAAACCACAATGCTGGGTATGTTTTTGATGAAGTAACAACATTCTAACATGGCTTAAAGCTCACAATTTTGCATAATATACAACCTTTAAAGTGCATATGACAGGTTTTCATGTTTTTCTATACATTGCTTGGTTTGGTGGGATACTACCTGTGGTAAATATTTATTATAGTTTTGCATCGTTCTAGTGGCTGTTTTGGAAGAAAAGTTGAAGTTGTGCGGAGTTCAATAAAGGAATCCCTCTGTCCATGTCCTCAATACACACAAAACAAAATTTTCTGACTGTTTGAATCTTCATTTTACTAAATAAAAAGGAGTTGAAGTATTTTAGTCATCAAATAATAACTATTGTGTAAATTAGAAGTGTTTTAGGCCTTATTTTTAATAGCACGGTTGCTAGGTAATGGTTATGGAATTACCTCCATGTATGTCATATCCGCTGCATATGTCCAACAAGTAAAATTATAAACGTCACCAACGTCACTTTGGCATTATTATATTTATATATTTAATTATATTGGTAACTACTTTTTAGGGAGTTGTGTAGTCTAACCTGCCATATGCACTTCTGGTTTGTATTGATCAGTTCCATGTATACTCACCTCCCCAGTCCTGTCGTATCCCGCCGCCGCTGGGACTATTTCTTCTCGGGCAAATTTTCGGGCAAGTTGTTGGAACTCTTTCTGCTGCTCGCTTAGTTCTGTGGAGTCATAATGACACTTTTGTTATCTAAATGTGAACAGTTTCATGACTTTGTAAAACATGTGTCAATTTATTTTAGGGTGGGAACAACCAATCAATCAGACTACATTTCAATAGTTTATTAAAATATTAAGACACTAGAAATTATTTGACTAGTTGACCACCCCATTTACTCATAACAAGACTAGATGTAATAAAAATGCAATCAATATTTAATATATATGCAAGTAAATGTAAAATTTTATTGTAATATCATTTAAGTTGCTGTCCAAGTAGAGTCCATAGCTAAAGAAAATGAATTCTGTCAACCAGACTCTTGCCCAATTGACATAATTTTTCTTTTGCTTGGCACTACTTTTTGGCTCTATGATAGGGTTGCAATGCATATGCAGGACAAGTTATCAAATGAGCCCATGTCTTAACAAAATCTGATATTTTGGTTGACACCATCACATAATCACACAGTGTTTCAACCTCACCAAAGGAGTATCCACCGGCTGCAGCAGGAGAGGGGGCTTTAGCAGCTGCTGCACTGGTACCCTGCAGACGCACACCGGAGCGCAGCGAGGCTCGGAGCAACTGGGAATACAAAATAGATTAGAAACTGCAAGCTAGGGCTCAATAAGCACACATTAGGGCTGCACAATACATTGCACTCAATTTGAAATCACAATTCGAGTTGGCGCAATTATCAAAACGCAAAGACTACAATTATTAGATAGTACAGTGTCCTCTGCAGAACAAATATCTAGTTTTTTTATGGAAAGATCGTGTACCTGTAGTTTAGACCTCTACAAACATGTTCTTAAATGCATGGGATTTTAAGATTAGTTTATTAATTCATATTTCAGTCTTCTTACATTGGTCCTGGAGTTGTTTACAATCTTACCAATTTTACCAACATTGCAAAACTCCAACATTTGTCACCTGATATTAACTAGAATACAGCCATCTATATAAATGAGACATTTACCACATTTACCACTTTTACTACCTTCAAGGCACTCAGAGCGCTTTACATCAAAAAACACTCACCCATTCACACACACTCATACACCAGTGTACGCAGGCACTGGAGGCGAGGGGGGGGGTTAAGTGTCTTGCCCAAGGACACGACTGACACGACGGCGTTATTCATCTGTAGAATCTGGAATCGCACCGTCAACCCGTGGGCGCTCTTCCAACTATGTTTTTGTGTTGAGATTTGAACCGCCAACCTTCGGATCAGAGGAGCAGCACTCCACCAACTGAGGTATTGCTGCCCATTTTATATAATCATTTTACTGTCAGTGGGTCATGCCAGGTTGGAAAACAAACTGGATAAGTAACTTGTTTACAAAGCGGGGACGCAATAGGAAAAAATACTAGATAACCAAAGCTTACTGGTTCATTCACGGCCCATCTGACTACATGCTTGTTAAGAAGACCGTAGAATTAGCTTTCAAATGTATATTCTACCATATACATACACATACATAAGAAAATGTAAATAGTTAATATTTTAATGAAATTACCAAGCCATTTGTGCAGTAAGCTATGTAACACAAGTATATTAATAGAACATGTAAAACAGAAAAAAATGACAGAACTGCACACAGTTTAGTCAATTTGCACCTGAAGTCAAATAACAAACAGCATTTTATCCTACTCAAATGAAGGAAAGTCAAGTGAAATGTCTGTACGTGCAGCTTGACCATAAACTAGGTACAGTACGTATTATAGTATTGTAAGGTGAAACGAGGTCAACAACTGGTGCAGATCAGGCTCAGGCGTTGCTATTTTTCCAATAACAAGCTAAAATGTCTTCGTGGACACGGAAGAAATGCGAAATGCAAAGTTAATCAGTTAATAAGATGAAAATGTAAAAGAATGATTAGCATTTGGACGTGGAAAGCTAGCACGACTCCAGTGTTGACAACAAAACTGCAACATTTAACGGACACAAACGGATACTACACGATATTGATCAGGTTTAAAACGTAAAATTGTATAAATGCAGTTCGGATTAGGCTTACCTTGTTCATCAGCATGGTTTTAGAGAGGGCACAGCGTAATGACCCAGTGTTACAGACAACCGTCCGCCACCTTTGTCCTACATCTGAAGTGGTGTGCTCTCAGCCAATCAGACGCAGGGATTCAGTCACATGGTGTATACCAGGAAGTTGCGTCCAATAGCCGGCGTTTTGTAACCTGGCATCAATCATACTTTTTTCTGTTTTTATTATATTGTGAAATTTGTTGAGATTTGTATTTCAGTAATAATAAACAACACATAATTACACATTTAACTACATATCAAACTATCCCTGACAACTACAGAATGTAACAACTTAAAACTGCAGAAACCAATGTTCTTGCTGCACTAATGAGCCTTTAATGAAATCTTTAGAAGGTGGACAACTTAACGTTTCTAAGTAAGGGTCCCCACCTGATTTTCCTCAATGGAGGTATGATTACTTTTCCTGGAATGCTCCACAATACAAATAGGCGATGTATGCATGTTTTGACAAATAAATAAAACACCTGCAATTGAATATGTTAGAGATGTGCTGGTAAAGAAGCAACAACTCCATTAAGAGAATTATTGATTTTGTTATCATTTTGTCCACTGCAATTTATATCTGGGACAAGTATGTGAAAGGTTAAGGTGCACTGGATTGTCCCGACAGGACTGTGCATTCATTGTAGACAGCAGCAGAGTGTAGACCAAACTGCACCTTGGAAAGTCGTGCACCATCAAAGACAACACTCCCATTAAGTGTCATTTTACCTGGCTATAGTGAGGATTCAAGCATTTTAAAGTAAGGTTTCAATGCACCCTTTTATACCCCTGTAGACCCAGACCTGGAAAGAAAATCTTAGAACTTGTGGCCTTTTCCCTCACCAATATTCCAACACATTTCTACTATGCTTGTGCACAAAAGGCATTTTACATGCAGTAGCAGAATCATGTTACACTTAAACTTTTACTCCTTTAGTAATCCAAATGTGGAACCCCTTTATCCTAGGACTGCTTAGTGCATTGCCATATAAACACTTATATAAGCAGGCCTTCTAGGTTCTGTAGTCTTTGAAGAGTAACAAATATTAAATCTTTTTTACAGTGCATGCATTTTTTTTTTTACAGTGCCCTTAAATTTTGCAATGACAAAACACAGAAGTGGGACATTTGGATTTTATTGTCGTATCAAACTGCTGTACATCTATTTGCCTTTCTTGGCCTTTATTTTCCTCAGGTAGAACTCCAGCTCTTTGCCTTCCAGGATGTAGCCGTCTGCCCTGCCGCATTGGCCCGGTCTGGAGGCGATGCAAGCTAAAAACGCAAACACAGGTTAATGTCACCTGGTTTAATTCTAGGTGGGAATGTATGTTTTTTTAAAGACTTCTCAATGTCAGCATTATAAGAACCAGTATTCCTACACTTTATGGATATGTGGCATTTTCAAAATAAAATCAGTAATTTCTTTAGCATCAAACAAACAATGTCAAGAAACTATGTATCTGAAGTTGAATTTCAAATAATGCAAACAATTGAGCAAGTTACATTTGCCTAACATCTATGAGCAAACCAATGGAAAAGTCTGAGACACTCAAGTTCCTAATTTGTAGGAAATTACCAAAACCATATTCTAAATTGCATGTAGAGAATCTTACCAAGCAGTTTTCCCTGCTGGAACTGCTCCTCTAAGAGCGTGCTGATCTTGGCAGTCTTTTTACGTTCGTCGTATTTCTTCTGAGTTTTCTTAGACCTTTTCTTGTTCAGAACCTCTTCCTCTTCAGGAGTCTGCAGCAAACACCACAATGTGAGTCAAGTGTTCAAATGACATTTGTTTGTGGCAACATGCAATTCAAAAGAGTTTGTCTTTCTCAGAGTCACGAGTGTCACCACTTGCATTCAGTAGCAGAACTGGACAAAGATATCCTCACAGAAAGACTGATTAAACTTAAGAGCAAATGAATAAAATGATTTTTCTGTCGCTATATTCTAATGATGTAGATGAAATGTACAATTTGCAGCTAGGTTTGGTTTTTTGCAAATAATCCCAATTCAAATCAGGATTTGCAGAGAAGTCAGTGCTTCAGAGCACAGAGAACCAATAAAATCAAAGTAGACATTTATGTAAAAATTTACTCTGGATTATTTGACTTTTGGGTGCTGTGCTGAGTGTAATCACAACTGCACAGCCTTATTAGCAGTCATTTTCATCAACCACACTGAGAAAAATAACAAATTGTTCAAAACGAAGACTGAGCAAATATAATGCAATGCCATATGAATAAAACAAATTTTCATATATTTGGAATATAAACAAAAATTAACACTTTGGGTTATCGTTTCAGTAAAACTAGACACCTGGCAATATTCGCCTCAAATGAATGCCTTTAATGTCATTTAACAGCTTTATATAGTTCCTTAGCGCTTGCAACAACTAAACCTAGAAAAACTGTTTTAATACTTTAGATGATTTGTGATTAAATTGACCGTACCAGCTTGGCTCCCTTCTTGCGTCCCAGAGGAGTGGCATAGTGGGCCTCATACCACTGTCTGTAGGGCAGAGAGTCCACCAGAACGATGCAGTTTTTCACCAGAGTCTTGGTTCGGACCAGCTCGTTGTTGGAGGCGTTGTAGACCACATCAATGATCCTGGTTTTACGTGTGCAGCCTGGGAACAAACAAGTCACTTCAGTAGGACCATTCAGTGACGTAATGGACAGTTCTCTATATAAAAAGGAGTTTAAAGGGCTGGGCCATACGAATAAGGTACAAGGTTTTTAAAAACAGATTTCTGAGCCCGATTTGAATGATTGTACACAGATACCCTTACAATCTTTCACAGATGTATTTACCAAAGCTTACAAATATGTGCAATGGCACTAGGAAAGTTTGGGGTTTTGTAGTAAAACAATACAGTAGCTGTGGGATTTAAGAGTTTCTCAATTTAACTGAGATGATATAATTTTTTACAAATGAAAAGTATTACACCAATTGGACATCTATACAAGACAAACTCATTTACTCGATCAGTCGATGGAGTTTTTGATCAAAATTTGCATCGTTGACTAATTTTTAGACTAAGGATAGAAGTTGGCTAGCTGAAGATATGGTATATTTTGGCATTTATATGTAAAAAAGGCAGATAAAACTTTTGTGAATCATGAGTTTAATGTGTGTTGTATAAATACATGGTTTGCTAGTACTTTTTTTTCTGTATAGTTTTTGCATGAGTCTTGTGCAGTCTTGTGAGTGCAGTTTGGGTCACATACATAGAGATGCGTAATAGTTTTGAGAGCTTTTGTCATGCCTCTTATGACTTAAATCTGCAGGAGATTTCTTTAGATGACCAAAGATGTCTAGTCGACTACAGCCTCATGTCAATATTGTTCACGGTTAACCAGCTTTGCATTTGCAGAAAAGGGTCATTTACACCAATGATCTTGGTGCTAGTAGTTTAACTATTCATTTGCTAGTTTCAAATTATCAAGCTGTAACAAACACAGTGTATAATGGCCCAGTCCTAAACTGCTGGATATTTCTCAGAGTCACGTTGTCATCACTTGCATTCAGTAGCAGAACTGGACGAAGTTATCCTCATTGAAACAAAACCAAAATTGCAGTTTAATTTGTAAACACTTACACTCAGAGCCCCAGGAGAAGTTACCAACATCCAACCTCAGAGCACGGTACTTCTTGTTACCACCACGGACCCTCACTGTGTGGATACGGCGGGGTCCAATCTGAAACGTGCGAAATCTTTAGTAATAAATCTTTCTAAATAAAACCAGTTTGAAGGGCAGAAGACTACATGCGTGTCAGTGTAACTATGACAAGTCCTAACATTGGCAAGTCCAAAGCTTTGAACCAAAACGGCCCAAAAAAGACCAACCTAAGGCAAAGGTTTCATCACTCACGCTGCAGAAACAATCCTGCATATTCACAACTATGTTTTGTAAGGATGCAACAATAACCGAAATATCTTGATATTGTATCATCAAAGTCTCACAATATCGTGGGCCATCTAGTGCCGTCACAATACTAAAATTTCAACCTATATTTCAATACCAAGGAATGAACTCGATACTCAATACAGATACCACAATTTTCAACATTACATGTTACTTTAGATCACCTTGTGGCGTCAAATCTATGGAATCCCTCAGTTTGACTCTAGTATCGATACTTGCTCAAATCAGTATCTAGATTCAACCCTAAGGCCATCACAATATATCAAATTACAGTTTTTTTTTTGTTTAGATTCATTGTTATGGTGCAGCAATAGCAATCTGTTTTATGTTGCACCATGATCCCAAAGCAAGTTCCTAGTTTGAGAATTTAATTTACCGAAAATGGCAATAAATTGTGGCAATTATTGTGATATAGTAAAAATATCGTACTGAGAGATTTGGATATTGTTACATTCCTACGTTCTTGCATCATTTCGTTTTTACTATGCACTGTACTTAAAAAAAAATCAGGTGAATGACTTTAAATTTACCTTTGTGTTTGCGGGAGGCCTACCGAGCTCATACTTTCTCTTCTTGTGGTAGGGCTTACGTTTGCCACCGGTCTTGCGGCGTTTATGCCAGTTGTCCCTTGAGATACCTAGGACAAAAAAAACATTTAGACACGTTTTAATAATACAGAACTACAAAATAGCTATGATCGAGATGATGCTTGAGAAATCAGTTCTCCAAGGTAGTAGTTGTCCGCATTTGGACTCGGTATCCGCATAAAGAGATTCATCATTTAACTCAAGCACTGCAATTATAATCGTGAATGTAAATCTAGATCTATAAACAATTACATTTCTAACAGCCAACCATGTTCTAATGCCACACGTTTTGGTCACATGCTGGCAGTAATTGCAAAACGTGGAAAATGTAGAAGAAATGGCCAATTCTAACATGCAGTTAAGACAGGACAGCATGACAACCTCACGTCAGGCTAGTGGCTAAAGCTAGCATCCCTTCAAATACTATCTAAACAGGCAAAAACAATCACGTAAAATTGTGAGGAAATAGAAGCCATGGTTTAGCGAAATACATCCAAATCGCGAGTAAAACAGACAATGCAAATCAGACCATTTAAGCAAAGTTCACCTCCAGAAGCTAATAAATTGGCTAACGAGAGCAGCCATCTTGGACCATACAGGCATCACTTAAAAAATTATCGTAAAATTACAAATCTACATTAATCCTCGTAGTAAAATTTAGTTTATGTTATCAGGACAATATTAATCTACATCTCTGCAAATCGTGATTAGCGTATTCCTGCGTTTTATCGTCAGATGGACACAGATTCTCTCCCGGATCCGAGCGTGAAAACACATACCCATTCTCAGGCGCCGGCTAGAAAGAGGAACCGCAAAGGCTCATGGGCAGGTTTGAAGGCCTCAGTCCACGCGATATCCAGCGAGACTTGATTTGGGCTTGATTGAGATTTGTCTTGGAATCAATTATATACAATTCTGGACAAAACTTTATTATTGTACATGTTGTGTACAATATGACACCCAGCACAAAATGATGTATTCAGGTAAAAGATATTGTTTGTTCATATACACCACATTTGAAAGGTGCACCATGTAATAGCAGATGTAGATGTTCTTGCTGTAACACCTGTAATTGCATTAAAGCAAGGTTGATGTTCAATGCCCTAGTGTGGAACATTCCAAAGCAATTATCATCCCCACAGAGATATGCAAGTGGGGGGCCCTCCACCAGAAAATTTATGTTAAAGTCATGTTAACTATCTAATTAATAATTTATATATGTATGTGTATATGTATCTATGTATGTAAATAAAATAAAAACAAAACTGCTACTTAGACATGGCTGCCATTCTTTGCCTTGTAGTTTCTCTGACACCAATTAATCACATCAATTTAGTATATTAATTCAGGCAAGGTGGGTGGAGTGTCTTGCTCATGGACAGAACAGCAGTGTACATTGCCTCTTGCTGGGATTGAACCACCAACCTTCAAGTTAGCAGACAAACATGTACCATTGCTAAAGATATTATAAACTCAAAATCAATCCAAAAAGCCAAATCCTTGTTTCCAGTATTGTTTTATTGTACACAGCTATGGTTAACGGCATTTGTGTGAGTTTGGTGAACGTTGTGGTTGGACAGCGTTGGTTTAGTGCAGGTTAATTATTCAAATATTTTGACAGTAAGCAGGAAGTGGATCACTCCTCCCATGGACTCATGTCTGTGTCTATGGCCACACAGTTATACGCGGCGTAGCGAAGCTTCTCCTCGCAGATTTTAGCACTGGAAGAGAAAGAAAAATATATTTACTTTTATTTTTATTTTATTTAAAAAATATTTCCTGATATTGCTCACCACAGTACAAAAAGCCAGCAATAGGGTTGTCAAAAGTATCGAAAATATCATACTAATCGGTATTAAAACTAGTATCAAAACTAGATACTTATTTGAGATACTAAAAAAAGTCACATTCACAGGACAGAAATGAACCTTTCCTGAATAGCTTTAGAATGATTTTGAGCTGTATCAGGAACAAGTATAAGAGTAGATAGACTAGTATACGCCCATGGACCACTATGGAACCTACCTGGACGACTGAGGGATTACACAGATATAAGGTGACAAGGTAATATAAAAGAAGGTACTATGATTAATGGTGAA
>KN468806.1:0-18087 GCA_000787095.1 Periophthalmodon schlosseri | reverse complement strand
TTCTTTTATTATCATCGTGGTATCAGACCTGAATTGAGTATCGAGTCTATTCCTTAGTATCAAAATCAAGTTTGAAATTTTAGTATTGTGACAACCCTAGAGCAAAGATGTATATTTTGACTACACCGCTCAGAAAAGCGAAACTTTATGGCAGTGTTTATACTTGCGCACACAATACATTAAAATTGGGGTTACATTGGCACAAAACCCAGAAATAAACCTGAACTGGAACAAGACTAAATCAATCAGGACACATGTGAACCCCCTGAATGACTTAGTATTATTGTTTTGTGTACAAGGATGGTAAGAAACAGCCAAAAAAGCTTTAAAACAGACTGCAATATTAAAATTACCTTGGATAATTTGGTAAATAAAGTGTGCTGGAACATGTGGAGGACTGAGGGAGGGCATCTGATGTTTCTGACCTGTAAGAAAACAGTAAAAATTAATGAATAGTTGTTTTTTTTCTAAATTATTATTTTAAGAAGGGTTTAGCTGTGGAACACGTCTTACCCTTGTTTATCCGGAAATACATAGATAGGAGCAGGAAGGCGGCTCCTCCCTGTGACAAACCGTAGAAACCTGCTACGATCCGCTGTGAATCAAATCAAAATCAATGACCCATTTATTCAGCCAAAAGTTTAAAATATAATCTTATAGACCCTTTAAAATGTTAAGTCAACCAAATGTTCAAAATTCCAGATGGGAGGCGAGTGGAGGCAAAATGAAGCAGACATTACATTTTCAGTGATTAACTGATTAACAGATCTAAATGCTAAAGTCTTTATAATGAAAAATAAACAACACTTAAATTTCCAGGGTATAAATGACAGTTTGCTTCTCCATTAATAAAGATGGAAAAATGTTTAATATATCTGTAGAGGAAGTGAAAAATTACAGTGGGTTTATCATTTCTATAACTATTTGTCCAGTAAATCAAAAATGCTTGGTGTTTATGATCATGTTAATGTTAAATAAACAAATAATGTAAAACACATTTGTAAATGTCTTTAAACCAGGCTCTGATATGACTCACATGTTTCTGAGTCGTTTTGCCAAACTCTCTTAGAAATGTCAAGTTTTGTGATACTCTACGGTTAATCCTCCTTTCCCCATTAACATTGCATTATGTTCCACTTCACTTTTGCCTCCAGCTGCCTCCAAACCTGAATTTAGAATGTGTTTTTGTTTTGTTTTTGTTTGGTCTATAAATGAAATATAAACTGACCATTGGTGAAGTTATTCAGGGCTTCCCATAAATATTGCACTCTTAGGTCACTCTGCTCCAAGTCCTCGTATCGGGCTGTGGAGACAAAGCAGAGTGTTGCAAAGAATTTCAAAATAAATAGCTTTCACACAATGGGGCAATAATTTTGTCTTGAGAATGTGATACCAACAGTAAGAGTGAAATATAAACTGCTAAACTAATACAAGAATCCCATGCATTTCAGAACAAGTTTGTAGAGATCTAAATTAACATGGAATTTTGTAGCTTTTAACAAAATAAAACTGCATGTAGACAAGATTATTTGTGGTTTGCAGAAAATATATTATCTAAATGACTGAAAAACTAGGCCAGGATTAAACCAGGGCCAAACCAGGGCCAAACCAAAACTAAACGAGATCTAATACAGAACTAATACAGAACTAATCCAGAGGTAAACCAAAACTAAACCAAAACTAAACCAGACTAACCAGGACTAACCCAGGACTAACCCATGGCTAAACCAAGACTAAACCAAGACTAAACAAGGACTAAACAAGGACTAAACAAGGACCAAACCACCAATAAACCTAAACCTAAACCCAATAAAACTAAAACTCACTGAGTCGTTTAAGCGCCTCCACAGAGATCTCAGGGTCTCCACACACTTTCTTCTCCACCTCCTGCCACGTGAGCAGGTCCAGCACAGCCTGAGGCACCACCTTCAGCAGCCCTGCCTGCATGGCTGCTATCTGCAACAAACACAGGCACAAAATAGTTGTGTTTTGTTTCATTCAAACATGTTTGAGTAATACTTTATTATTAGTCTGTGTGCAGCTTCAAAGCTCAAAATGCTCTGTTCCACCTTCATGTAGTGGTAGCTTTCAAGTTAACAGCTACCTTTTACCTGTAGTTCAGTAGAGATTGGCAATTCCAGGGCTGAAATCATCCAAATGATTCAAGAAAAGTTGTGTGGAGTTTAAAAACACATTGGCACACTTCCTGTACTACCACATGAGATCACAAGGTGAATGTTTTTTGATTGAGAGAAGAACACAGTCTAAACATGCAGGGTTGGGGTCTTAAACATGTGTGAATGAAACACAACTCCAGTATGTTTTGATGAGGAAACAACTTTATAACATGGATAAGAAAATAGTGTAATATGGGCCCTTTATTCACAAAATATGTGATGACAGTAAATCTGCTGTGACAAAAAAGGCACAGGATTACTATTCCCACCTGTTGCTTGCTCTCCTCA
The DNA here is from genome assembly GCA_000787095.1 of Periophthalmodon schlosseri. NCBI lineage: Eukaryota > Metazoa > Chordata > Actinopteri > Gobiiformes > Gobiidae > Periophthalmodon > Periophthalmodon schlosseri. Next base: position 15,622 of record KN468806.1, on the reverse strand, counting down.
AGTCGGGCCTTCTGCACCAGTCGGCTGAACTCACAGCGATCCTCGTACCTGTTAGAGGTCCACATTAATTGATTTGACAGTTTAACAACAGTAAAACAACTGTTACAATGGGATACTAATAGACTAAGGCCAAACCGACTAACAAAATGCTGCCATCTAGAATTCGTTCATTTTTGGCTAAATGTATAAATTTAATGTTTTTAGTGTTGGTTTTTTTTTTGTTGTTTTTTTTAAACAAAAAAACAGTTATATAGCCTGGCTTGCCATTTGTTTTTCTCATTGTGTTCCATACAGAAAAAAAAACTTCAGAGTATTGTTCCATAGAGGTTTCATTTACTTACAGCAGAGTTTAGTCAATGACTGTGAGAGACACATGACTGTGGTTGGACCGTCCCATCTCGAACATTCTCGTAACATTTAGAACAAAATACATAACTTCTTTTACCTGAGATAAACAACAGTTTAGTGCTTCTGTTGTTGATTTTGCAGAAATGCTGTTTCTTAGAGCTCTGCATAAAAGCACTTAACTTTGTAAAGTTTTTTCAAATTGTGTGTTTTTGCTGACCAGGTAACTATCTCTAGTCAGAGAAAAGGGACCTGTTTTTTTTTCTCAACAATGAGCAGTTTACTCTACGCCTCATTAGTTCTCCTATTAAATAACATTATAAATGAACTCTACTGTATCTGTATTTGAGGACTTTTTAATAGTCCATACCTCACAGCCATGTTACTGCCTCCTGGAATCAGCTCCACCATGGTTCCATCGCTGAGGAGAGTGGTGTAAACCAGCTCTTCCCCAAATCTGAACTCAAATGTCTCCTGGTCCATGCTTTCAATGGCCTCCAGCAAGTTCACCTGCACAGAGAAATGCAAGGCACTGCTATAAAGAAGAGTTTGATTACCATGTTATAATCTACACCGTGTCTGTAAATCTCTTGGTTTAGGTTCAAATACAACACAAGCATTTAATTCACTGTAAAAAGTACATATCACCTTTACTGCGATAAACTGTTAAATCTGTGTGTGGAAAATCACTTCTTTTCTGCAGGCCGGTTTCGGCACATACTTTGAATAGGTTACTAGCAGTTTGCCTGTTACGCACTGAGGTTGTAGTTGGTGTATTTGACCAAAGCAACGCGGTTTCATATGGGTTCATGCAGGTCTAATGACCTGAAAACCGCACCAGACCTCTGTGGTGTCTGGGAAATATAGACCCCTTGTGGATTCTTTCCGCATCACCCGGACCCACAATCGGCTGAGATCAGTGTGGTAGGGCGCATTAATTTTAATGACTTTCTAAGTCTTGCGGGTCCAGCGCGAATCCCGAATGCATTTGCTGTCAGTGTACACTCAGTGTCCCTGTGCAGGTCCTCACCAGATCAGAGTCCACGGCGGGGAAGTCCTTGGTCCAGCTCACAGTCTCTCCTGTCAGCTGCTTCCACACAAGACCAGGCAATGCCAACACCTGGGACATCACAAGGCAAATATGAATTAAACATTTAGTTTTTTATTTTAATCTCTATGTTTGAAAGCAGTCGTTGCTCCACAACACCTTTACTGTGGGGCTGCAACAAACGATTAATCTGGTGATTGTAGTTATCCATTTTCAATAAAAAGACTCATAAAACTTTCTCTCCACACATAGGATGTTTTGGATTTAACGATTACTCGATTATTAAATTAGTTGAACATTATTTCAATAAATGTCAAGTTGCGATTAATTGATTGACTTAACAGCCCTACAGCGATTAGTCAACTAACCGTGACTAGTCGACTAGAAAAAATAGTCATATTTTGGTAATTGCAATCGTTATCTGGACAATACAGACTCAAAAAAACATGCCAAAAAGACCTTTAATAACAAAGACAGTGGCATTATTGAATCAAAATGTCAAAAAAGAATAATCAATTTGTGATTTTAATCTTTAATGCACTTTATTTGTAAATATTCTCTATCTAGAAGCATTCAGACACTGCATTTCAACCTTTATTTGGTTAATAATGGATTTAAAATGTCTCAATGAACAATCAAAATAATAGCTGACCATTCGATTTCTAAAATAATCATTAGTTGCAGTCCTACTGTACTGGTCTGTTGGTTATGTCATTTTGTGACAATAAAACCCATTTACTTGTTTAATTGAGTTGCTAAGTGATGATGTCACTTCCGGATCCAACCAGAAACTTGACATCTGATTTTTAGATTTATTTTTGTTCTTTATTCATCAAATAAGAGACAATTACCTTTCAAAAAACATACATTTGCCACAAACTGTATCAAATACGTAAATAATGTAGTAATCTATCATAATATAGGATTACCAGTGTGTATATCTCACCAACTGTCAGTCACTGCTAATGCGATCTATCTTAGCTTCTAACGTCAACCTCCCTCGTGCACTTTCTGTCACAGTTATAACCATAGGTCCATGCTTAAAACCGTCCAGCTTCAAACTACTGCAATCTCTTTTTAATGCAAGATGTGTCGTCACTAGAAAAGAGGAAATTGTAAACATTAATTATTCATTGTTTTCAATTAAAAGATGGACCCGGAAGTGACATCACATTTAACAGCTCTATTGCTGGGTTTTAGATGACATCACATTCTATAGGCAAAAAATATTTAATGCAGATGAGTGGCCGCTAAAATTAATACTGTTAAAATGCAGATTTTTGTTATAATGCAGTGAGTTCTTGGATCTAGTCACTGCTAGAAATGATCAGGTTCAACAATTTGTGAATTTACCTTTTGTGAATATTTTACAGCAAAGTACAATGTAATCAATAGGGAAATCTGTCTCTTGTCCCCATCTGGGAGCATGACATCACATTCAAAAATGTGAATACCACGCTTGAATGTGAATCTTGTGGACTCACCAGGAAGTCCTTTCCTCTGAGTGCGGCGCCCATGAGCTGCCCGATCCACTCATACTTTTGAAACTCTTTACATGACGGGTTTGGCACGTAATAGTCTCGAGCCTCTAGCGCCCCCTGTCAAAGCATTAAATATGTCATGGACAAAACAAGCTGCATATACAAATTCAAATACATTATTTACATGCAAGGAACACATTTTCTGACCCTTTACACACTGAATTAAGGAATGTAAGATATTTTATACATTCTTAAAACAATTATTGTTTAAACTGGATAGGATTTGGCTCAGTATACAGTTTATCTATCAGATAACATGGAATTACCTGTGATGTCATCCTTTCCAATAAGGAAATAAAATCTTAATCTTTCATAGAATTATGTTAAAGCCCCACCAACTTTTTAGCCAAAAACTAAAAAGCTTTTCTCCTTCATTTTAGATGTTTAATTGCACTACCACTACTACATGCTGAGAGCGGGCTTGCATCACCACAAACATGACCATGGAAACAAGCAGGAACAGGCCCTCCTCAGGCCAAATAAATGTTCCAAAGTAACTTTCTATTTCCATGGAATCATGCAGGCGACGTGCCACCTCCAGAAAGTTCCACAATGTTGCTTTAACTGTATGTTAGACAAGTGGCCAGTCTAATCAGTCATAGGCGACTGAATCCTGATTGGTGCACAGTGAAAGCCAGTCCCCTCTCTGTACTGACCTCATTGGATGTGCGAGTGAAAAAGGGGAGGGGGAGGGGGCACTCTGCTGAGCTGGGGCAGAGCTCCTCAGACATGTCGGCCAAACTGTCCCTGAAGCCTCCGCCCTGGTCAATGATGCCCTCCGCGATGAACTTGCACTCCCACCACTGGTCATACCGAGCCGGCCACCTGTGGAACAATGGGAGTGACATTTCATACAAAAGGCTGCCGTGAAATAGAAGCAGAGGGGGAGGTATAACACTTCTATGGGGTGTTAACTGTTAAAGTTGGACTAAATACCTAAACTCCACAAACACATTTGAAAGAGCTGATGAACTGAGCAGTAGGTTAAGGATTAAAGGGGAGAGTGAGGGTTGAAGGAGGGTTGGGGTCTAGAGGTATAAGGACCAGTGTGATTGGTCTAACAGGCACTCACACTTCAAACTCCTCCCCTGCCAGGGCAGTCCTGTGTGATGTCACCAAGCACTTACAATTGCAGTGGCCAATGGAGCCAGGACACTCATTTTTATACATTTTTGACCAGAAAGCTGCAAATGTTTGCACTAAAATTGCAAAAAAGGACTATGAACAGTAATGATGAAACTACTGCACATTGCATCTGGTTTGTCAAGTTGTAGTGTATCGTTTTGTATCCTGCTTTGTATATTTATAAAAAATGGCCATGCACATATAGGCTTGTGGGCTGAGCATTGAACAGCATCGCACAGCTAACTGTAGATTTGCAAAATTACTCACACATCCATGGATGACATATAAAACCTGCATGTTTTTGATGAGGGAACAATGTTATAACATGGTAGAGCTGCAAAATGTTAATTTTGCATAATACCCCCTCATTAATAATCTAAATCATACCTGTAGTCCAAAGTCTTCTCAAATTTGTCAGATGGCTTCAGGCCTTCATATACCTGAACAAAGGAAATGAACAGCCTTAACAAAAGTACAGTAAAAGCAAATCAGTACAGTACAGTTTCAATGTGAGTGATAGTGTTTGTACCTGGTTGAATACAGCGTTCTTGCAGCCCGGGTCGAGGGAGGGATTGTCGCGGTGCTCCATGGCCAAGCGGCGGTTAATGTAGAGCCGCGGCATCACGTTTGGTTTACTGGTCTCAGAGTCCTTCAGACACTGAGTGATGAGAGGAGAGCGGCGCTTCGAGAGCATCAGGAACTGCTTTATGCTCTGGAAGAAAACAGACGATAAGAAGAGGCATTTGTATTTGTTTTAATTATATAAAGCTTAAAAAGCTGTACCTGATTTTTTTTTCATGTAATAAAATAAGAAATAAAAAATATGTCTGCATTGTAAAAGCAGCTCTTTTAACCTTTTTACTAAATCCCATCAGGGACTCTATTTAAAAAAACAAAACAAAAAAACAAAAAAACCTAAAAAAAAACCCAAAAAACTAAAAATATAAAAGTTTTCTTTACCTTTATATGATTAAATGTCCCGAGGCTGTAATCCCAAGCTGGAACCAAATGTGGCAACACACTGTCCAGCAAAATCATGAACCTGGAGAAGAAATATGTTTTAGTGAAGGGGAAAAAAATCAACGCAACGCAAATGCAGAAATACAGCAGAAATACAGATTACTATTTCTTTTGTGAGAAATGTGCAGAGGGAAGAGCTTGTGGATTTTTGGGCGGGTAAAACGCCTGTGTTTTTCTCTCAACTGGATTTAATGAAAGTTTAATTTCTCTGCTTGTTCCACCATTGTGACGCTTCCACCAATCAGATTCAAATATTCATCATAATGTTCTGCCTTTTCCAGGATTTACAGTGAGAGCTGTTCCAGATTAATAAATGTGTAGAACTCAATTCAGAGTGATACACATATCAATCTGGTGTGAGCCAGGTTCATTCAACATAAAATATAATCATACTCTGTTCATGTTGACGGCAGTACCTCTGTATGACTAGAGCCCTCCGGTAGAGCACTTCTGGAGCCGTGCCCTGGAGTCGGGGGTATCGGACAAGATTATTGGACTGAAACACGTCCGCGTTCAGCCCCAGGTCCCTTTCACAAGAAGATTTTATCTTCAAACCTCGGATCCGAACGTCTATCCCTTCATCTGGACAGAAAAATATTCAACTTTAAAATGGAATTAAATCCACAAAAATGCATAATGTGTGTTCTTTTAGAGATGCTTTTGGTCAGCTTGCATTTCACATTTTCTAACTTAAAATAATATCTAGAGCTGGAAAGCACACTTTATAATCTACATGTCCATTTTCAATCAGATATTTAGGCATTGGCGCTCCCTCTGCTGTCAGCAACAAGAATGAACAATGGGAAAGTAAACAAATGATGTCTGGTGATGGTTTATGGGCTTTAAAACTGCACAGGAGAAGTCTGGATTTTTACCTGTAATGGAACACTTTGGGCAAAATGTGAACTGACCTTTTTGAGTGCTCATGACTTTGGATTAATGGATTAATAATTAGTGGCTGAAACAAAATACAATTCCTGGTATGATTTTGATGAGGGAAAACAATAATAACAATAATAAAAGGTAAATTTTACATAATTTGTGTCCTTTAAATTCAACCTAGAAGACTGAATTTCCCCATCACCCGTCCCCCGTGGTGAAAACTTTACCTCTACATTCTTCAATCCTGACTTCTATTACCGGATAATGGGAGATCATATCCTCGAGCACGCACACCTCCCCTATAAGGTTACTGAGGCAAAACAAAGGAGAGAGTATTTAAGTTCATGTTATTAAGATTATTTGACATACAGTTATATTTTATTTTGAAAGGATAGCTTACTCATCTATAGTGACATCACTGAGTTTCTTTAGGTTGTCCCCTTCTCCTCCATAAACTGTCACTCTTTTGGGCATGTAGTTGTCATCTGTGGCATCTACTGTTAATATCAACTTACTACAAAGAGATAAAAGGAAAAAACACATTATTTTCTACAAAAAAGCAAACATTTTTAATTTAACAATAACACGGCATTTTTTGTGTTAATGCCACACTGAACAGCAGGCCTGGTCCCAGTTTGATGAATTTGAGTGGGCAATGGGCAATATACAAGGTAGATTCAGAATGTTACAAAGATAACATGTAACGTCAAGAGGAGCCAGCTGAGGTGGCTCGGACATCTGTTCCAGATGCCTCCTGGACGCCTCCCTGGAGAGCTGTTCCGGGCATGACCAAGGACACACTGGAGGGACTCTGCCTCTTGCCTGGCCTGGGAACACCTTGGGGTTCCACCAGAGAAGCTGGAGGAAGTGTCTGGGGTGTGGGAAGTCTGGGAGTCCGTGTTTAGACTGCTGCCCCCGTGGCCCAGCCCTGGATGATTTAGTTTCTCATCTTTGTGTCTACCCTTTAAAGTAGGCACAAAATCTGGCATTTTCAATGTTTTAATGTTACATTCACTTTAAATTATAAATCAGATGTTACATCCCCACAGTTACTCTTTAAGTTACTCTTACTTGAGTAGTTGTTTTTTCTAGTTACTTTTTTACACTTACATAATAAGTAATTTCTTGGACCACTACTACTACCCAGGACTTTCTTGCTGTAGGCACATTACCACATTACCTACTCATTTGAATAAGCATGAAATAAACAAATGAATGTAAATGTTTCGTTTCTTACTTGACGACACTGCCTCGCCTCATGTGCAGTCGGATCCAGTGCTGTCCCTGTAAACCGTCGCTCTCCCAGAACGTCTCTGTGTCTCCATCAGTCAGACAGTTCATCCCACTGGGTTCCTCCTTACACAACATCCAGGTTAGATCATAGATTTATATACAACCAGTCAAAACCTTTGCCACACCTTCTCATTCAATGTTTTTTTTCTTTATGTTTTATGTCTTTACTACTTTCTACGTTTTATGCATACTGAAGAAATATGAATATGAAGAAATACCCAAACTTGACTGGTAGTGTCCTATTAAACCTGAGGTAAATGTATCAGATCCTTACTGAGCAGGAGGACACTTCGATGCTGGTCACACACTGTTTGACACTGCCCAGGTTTTCATCTTCTTTCCCAATGTGTTCATAGAAATAATGCACCAGGTCCTCATCACATTCATAGGTCCAGGTGGGAGGAACATACCTACAACAAAGAATAATTAATAAAATAATTAACACTACATAAACCAATTATTATTATATTACATTTCTAATAAACCTACTTAAATAAGACATTGCGCTTGTGTCTGCTATATAGTTATAATCTATGACACCCATGGATCATTATGCTATAATTTGGACATTTTAAATCGCAATACTAATCTAAAACAACTTAAGCAGTAGAGGATTTTTTTTTTTTTTTCCATTTGTGCAAAAATGGCTATGCAGAGCTTCCAAATCCTACGTGTATCATTGATTAAGAAAATACATTTGGAGAACGAAGTAAGTACAGAGCAGTGGGTGTATATTGGTAGAGGTGAAAACGCGGGTTGATCGGCAATATGGCGCCTTGAAAACAAGCAATTAAAGATTGCTCAAACATGCACAAATCACTCCAAATACAACTTCGAGAGGGTAAATGAGAAGGGAAACAACTATAACATGGAGGGAAGCTCTGAAAAGTCTATTTTAATAAAAAACATACAACTGTATTATCTGATCTTCTATGATCCCCTATTCAGCAGTCCTAATAATCCAACACAATTTATACATATAATTGCACATTTTATAAAGAAAACCAACACATTTCTGAAGATTTAGACAGTAGAATAAAATTTCACTTCTAAGATAATCGTTGTCTATTCTTAAAGTGGACTAAATCTTTTTTCACTACTAAACTGTGTATATGGTGTTTGAATAGCATTATCTACTGTTCCTAGTCATTTTTGGCAATTTTAGAGGAAAAAAAAATTCCAAAAATGCCTAAATCCAAGTTTGTACTGCCTTCAGTGGCCTCTGCAATTTCCAGCAGTTGGTGGCATCACAAAAGATGATTACAGCCAGGAGTTTCTGATTACAAAAATTATATAACCCCAAAATTTAGCAGCTCTATTTGAAATGTGGTTGTTGGGTAGAGTTTACGCCCACATTAACCTCCTTAGCACAGCCTGACCTGAGCCTCTGCACAGCCGTCTGGTCACATGGGGCCACTTCGGGTTTGTTTCCGAGGAAGAGTGCATTCTCCACGTCGACCACCTGCTCCCAGCGATGACACGGTTTGGAGTCCGAGCCAAAGAGCTGCTGCTGTCGGCTAACTGTGTCTGCAGACTCCACGGGCACCAGGCGGTCACCCCCCTCCGTGTGTTTACACACCAGGATCCAGCCCTCAGACAGGTCTTGCCCGGGCTTCTGCTCGTCCAGCTGCTCCTGGAGAGAGGACACAAATGGGAGTCAAATGTGACTTTCTCAGAGAGTCCTATCAATATTAGGGCTGAAGCCGACTAAAGACATGTCCTGCCAATTGATTAGGTTAAAAAGGGCAAAAGCTCTCAGTCTAGCAAGCAATCTTTCTTTATATACATTTCAGTACTTTTTTTAAGCATAGTTTTAACATGAACTCCCATGCAGGTATAGTCTTGTAAGTGCAATTTGGGTGAGATACATAGAGATACGCAATAGTTTTGAGAGCATTTGCCACGCCCCCTTTTTAGTCGACTAATCGATCAGCAGGACATGTCTTTAGTCAACCAAGAATTTCTTTAGTTGACTACAGCCCTACTGTTGAAGTATATCTATGTGACCCAAACTGCACTCACAAGACTACACCTACACAGATATATAAAACTATATAAAAACAGATTAAACTTGTGAATTATGACTTTTATCTGCTGTTTTTCACATATAAATACCAAAGATACAACATTTTCAACTCACTAACTTCTTTCTGCTGTTGTCCCATATAAATTCTAAATAAAATGATTAATGATTAGTTGAATAATATACATTTTGATCGATTAAGACATCACTGACCAATTAATCGACTAAATGGCTAAAGGCCTACAGCCCTAATCAACACTAAATGAAAACTGCCGTGATCCTGACACCCTGCTACCTGAAGTCCTGTCTGTTTTCAAGAGGATGGAAGAGAATTGAATACAAAAATCAAGTGATTAATATCGGGAAAGAAATCGTCACCCTGGCCCTATTTGAACACTCCGTAGGGTCGGTAGTACGATCCTGTCCAATGCCCAGCCCACAAGCCTATGTCATCCATGCTCCCACACGACAATTCTTCATAAATATACAAAACCTGATACAAAACTGTACACAACAACTTGACAAACCTGATGCAATGTGCAGTAGTTTCCTTAGCGGAATGCATGCTGATTGTAATATGATAGCACTCTGAAGAGGGAGTGACCAAGTGCGGGGAGCAAAGGGAGGGGGGACTCAAGGAGCGTCAAAAACTATAGTTTAGAGTGATCTAAATTTGTAATGTGTTAATGTGTAATTTGTTAGCAGTCAAGACTCCATAGAAGTAAAATACCTCCTCTTAAAAGTATTTTGAAAAGACAATTTTGCATCATAAATATTGCCAACAAGCCATATAAGATTTGCTGTGAACAGTGAAATTAGTGTGGTGAATGGGTATGAACAGGCACTTTCAGGCTTCAATTGCTTGCGTAGAGGCCACCTCACCAAACACGATGACTGATCTGTGTGTTGCTGTGGTGCAAAGAAAATAATATGACTGAAAGATTTTCCACATAGCAGAATATGTCCCCCACAAAACTTGAATATTTAGAGTCCACTAGCGCTTAAAGAGGGGCTATTTTAGTTCTATGTGGTACTAACTGCTAACACATAACATATTTAGATTACCATGTTGCCTTTTATTGTTTGGAAAATGCTATATTTACTGAAAACAATGTATTTACATGTTTTATAAGTTTGTCTTTCGTTTTTGACACTCTGAGTCTCCCCTCCCTCATTCCCCCTTCAGAGCACCATCACAACACAATCAGCGTGTATCCCGCTAATGAAATTACTGCGCATCACATCAACTTGCTGTGTACAGTTTTGTATCATGCTTTTGTATTTTTATGGAGAACTGTCGTGCGAGAGAATAGGTGAAGTACGTTTGTGGGCTCACCATTGCATAGAATCTTACAGCTAACCACAAGGTTTGAACAGGGCCCGGGAGAGATTGCTAATATACTGAAATGTGTATGTCAACTGGACAAAACGTTGTAGGAGTGAAGACGTTTCGCTGCTCATCCAAGCCGTTTCTTCAGTTCTGGTCAGATTACTAGTGGACACTTCCTTATATCTATCTGAAGGTAGGAGCTAGCTACACTGAAAATCAAAACACCTATTGTTTACAGTTTCTGTTTGTAGGCTAGGTCTAATATATATATAATATAGATTAAGTACCTTGTTCACTTTGACCCATAGTCCCTGGCTGTTGCAGTACTCCTCTCCTGATGTCCGGATGCAGGTCCCTTTCTTCGGTTCGATGTGGTATTTGGACAGTTTTTTGCTCTGCGGCGTTTGGTGCGGAGAATCGAACACGGACACAATGGTTTTTCCCACTGTGGACACTCCAGCCGAGGGTCCAGAAGAGGCAGAAGCAGAGGAGGAGTCCTTACAGATCTTATAGCACACTTCTTTAGGCACATAGCACAGGCACTCCGGGACGGGCTCACTGCGTCGGAAGCACTCAATGCACCTGTGGAGAGGTTACAATTAGGGCAAAACATGTTTGGAATAATGTAATGAAAATTACTAGGGCTGAACTCGACTAAAGAAATTCTTGGTTGACTAAAGACATGTCCTGCCGACCAATCAGTCGACTAAAAAGGGGGCGTGGCAAAAGCTCTCAAAACTATTACGTATCTGACCCAAACTGGACTCATAAGACCTGCTCAAGAGATCAAAAAACTAAAATTATGTATACAGAAAGTACTAAGAAACAATGTATGTATATAACAACATCTTAAACTTGTGAACCAAGACTTTAATCTGCCTTTTTATGAGTATTCCGGTATCCGGAATAAACTAACTTTACGAAGATCTGAGTCTGGTCACTGATGAATCTCAGACGGGCATGACTGACAGATGGATTAGCCAATCAGGGACACGCATGGTCCATTGATATCAAAAACAAATATAGTTGCTTATGAGGAAAAAAATGAAAAAACATCACAGTGGACTGAAAAACATGGTGGATTTCTGCAGAATCAATAAAGTAAACAGTAAACTCAGTAAACTCTGTTAATCTGAGGTGAGAGAAAATTGAATGACCAATGAGCTCCTTTGCTTTACATGCACCACTGACAAAAACAAATCTGATTGCACAATCATGATCATGTGTGTTAAAAAAACTAATTTGTCACCTACTAACCTTATCTCAACTTACACATAAAATAAAATATAAAACAGTCAAAATATAATATTTATACCCTAGCTAGTAGCTACAAATGCTAACACATTACCGTGGCAACCAGAGCTATGTGATCACTTCTGTTACTCTAGACCAGACTATCTAGCACTAACCAGATTTATACTCTACATTCTACCAATTCTATTATATCTAAAAAAACAAAAAAACTATTGATGTATTGTTTTGATGGGATAAAAGGGATACTTTTACTGAGTAGTAAGTAATATATACTAAGCAAGTTGGCAGTAAGATATCTCAACCAAATCAATTTAAACTTTACGCAACAAGTAAAAGAAAGTAAAAGAAATGTTTCACAGAGGAACCACTGGCACATTCTAGTTGTACAGGTGAATGGGGAAGCCAGAAATTGGGAATTGAGAAAAATATTATGCCTATATCTGAAAGAGCAGTGCAAAAAACACAAATGTTCAAATCATTTCATATTGTCAACATAAAGCTGTTGTCACTTCTAGACTTACTCACAGTGGGAAGAGTAATCAAAACTTTTACTCAAGTAAGAGTACTGTCACTTAAAAAAATATATATTACTCAAGTAGGAGTAAAAGTATACTGCTAGAAAGGTACCCAGGAAAAGCACAATTTCTTTAAAGTTACTCAAGTAGGCAAATGTAACTAAGTTCTACCAAGTCCTGCTAATGATCTATAAAGATACAAGTAAATTTCCGTGTACAATAATTTGCCAGAATATTAGCAATTGGACATTTTCCCCAAATTGTCCAGACCTACCTGTTAATGAAGCGGATCCTCCCGAGCAGCAGGTGAGGGCTCTCCCCCAGAGACATGACGCTAAGGGCGGACAGAGGCCAGAGTCAGCCCCCGCTCACATCACACTACGGGGCGGTTCTGTTTGGAGTCCTGTCTAAACAACACCACAACAAAACAGAACATTCACGAATATGCGAGCGAGCCTTTCATTCAAAGACACATTTATGCCTCAAACTACCACAAAACTGGCAGCGGTGATAAGTTTAAGATCGGTTTCTTATACGACGTTAACAGTCTAAAGTCCAGGAATAGTTCTTATCACCTGTAAAATGGAAACTAAACACTCCTGTCAATGTTAACACTGAGCTAGCTAACTTTAGCATGCTAACAGAAAATAAATGTCCACTTTGACTGTGTCTACGGGCCAAAAAACCAACATGACTTAAAAAAAAGGTTAAATTGTATATAAAATGACTTAAACTAAGACCAGATGTCAGTGCCCACATACCGTGATCGCCCAAAGAGCAGGTTTTTGCTGAAGAATCCCCAGCGCTGATGAACTGACTTCTGACAACGCGGAAATGATTACGACACTTTTGGCCCACTGCAACTTCCGTCCGTGGTATTTCAAAATAATATTTATAATGATATATATTTCTACTTCTTAGGTAGGAAATACATATATTATAAGAAATACTGGAATTATATATTGCAATAATAATATTTATAATTATGAGTTTGGCTGGCAACAACTATGAACAACAACTCTCCAAGTGACCATGCTCCATAATCAAAAGATACGCTACCATCTTTGCTTATTTGCTATAATCAATAGGCCTAATCAATAAGCAAATATAGGCAACATAGTTTAGAAGGGAGTTGCATGAATATGTCTCTGTGGTCACATTTTAGCAAAAGATCAATTAAAAAGACACAAGTAGTAATGTGGAAAAACATTTTATTTTATAGTTTTTATTAAGGTTAAAGTGATAGGATGTAACCTTCTGGAGGTGGAAAGTCAACTGCATGATTCCATGAAAATAGAAAGTTAAAACCATACTTCAGAACATTCTGCTTATTTGGTTATTATTTAGATTATAGCCAAAGGAACAACATTTCCATAGAGAAAAGCAGCGTTCCTCCAGACCAAATAACAGTCAGGTTTGTGGAGATGCAAGCCCACTCACAGTAAGGACACATGTTTTTATACATGTTTCAGGGAAATAAACACATCCATAAAAAAAAAAAAGCTTTATTTTTGTGTATTTTTGGCAAAAAAGTTACATACATCATTGTTGTAAAATATTAGTTATGAATTAATTTAATAAAAGACTGATGGTCTGATGGTTCATATAAGAGGATGCATAGGCTACATGCCTATACTGCAAATGATTTAGCCTTTGTGCCTATAAGATCATGGTTATACTTGTAATAGTAGTGTTGATTTTGATACCACAATAATAATAAAAACACTTTCTTTAGACAGTAAAATGTTTTGTTCAACATTAAATCATAGTAAACGAAAAATTTGTAAAAGTTGTAAGAGTGAAGACGTTTCTCTGCTCATCCAAGCCGCTTCTTCAGTTCTAGTCAGATCACTGGTGGACACTGCCTTATATCTATCTGAAGGGAGGAGCTCACTACACTGAACCTAACACATCTATTGTTTACAGTTTCTGTTTGTTGGCTATAGGTCTAATGAGCTACACTAAGCGTGAACTGTGCCTGAGTCATACTTAGCATAATCATTCAGGCCCCTAATGGGACTACAACTTTCTGTCCTGTTTTTTAGTTTTCACAATACCTGCTCAAATGAGTATCTAGTTTTGATAACAGTTTTAGTATCGATTAGTATCTGATTTTCGATATTTTTGGCAACCTTAGTGCAAAGGTTCCCAAACTATTCAGATTGAAACTCACAAAATAATCATGCAACCGACAATACGTGTTGAATCAGTGTAGGTTTTTTATTTGAAGTTTATTGTGTTATTGGGCCAAGTTTTACTAAAATATAGCCTAATTTAATAATTTATTAAACACACTGTCATTAATTCAAATTATATGTTGAAATCATCTTGCAACCCACTGCTCAATGCTTTGCGAGCCCCTCTTTAGGAACCCATCTGCTATTAAAGGGCCCATATTACGCTATTTTCTTATCTATGTTATAATATTGATTCCTCATCACAAACATATCTGGAGTTTTGTTTTGTTTCATTCACACATGTTTAACACACAAACCCTACATATTTAGGCTGAGTTCTCTCAAACAGAAAACACTCTGTTCCACCTTGTGATGTCATGTGTTAATACAGGAAGTGCTCCATTGTGTTTTTACTCCATATGCTTTCACTAGAATAATTTGGATAATTTCACCCCTGGAATTTTCAATCTCTACTAAACAAAATGTAAAAGGTAACTGTTAACATGAAAACTACCACTTTCTGACATCACAAGGTGGAACAGAGAATTTTGAGCTTTGGAGATGTAGACAGACTAATAATAAAGGATTACTCAAACATGTGTGAATGAAACTAAACGCAACTCCAGGAATGTATTTCATGAGATAACAACATTTGAACATGACTAAAAGCTCACAATAGTCAGTTTTGCATAATATAGGACCTTTAATCATTTTGTGTTATTTCAATGGTGACCAGCTTGTCTGTCTCTGATTTGTGATTGGTCAGGTCAGTTCTGTTGTGTTCCTCTTGGTTGGACAGTGTCGATACATCGAGTAGCGAGGGCAGACTGGCTCCATGCAGAATCCCTTTAGTCTTCTGCACAAACTGGGTCAGTCCGTCGCCCAAAGACCCTCTGGGAGAGACATAGTGAGTTTTACCATCTTCATCCACAGGGTAGGTTTCCAGATCCTCTGCACTCATCCTGGAAAAGGTCAACAACAAAATGTATTTATTTATTATTTTCACAGTTTCAGTTAGGCCTGTCACCACAATTACTATTTCGAATAATAATAATAATAATGATGATGA
>JACM01006678.1:0-22010 GCA_000787095.1 Periophthalmodon schlosseri | reverse complement strand
ACTTTTGTTATTGACCAAATACTTATGCTTATACTTATCCACCATAATTTGCAAATAAATTGTGATTTTCTGGATTTTTTTTTCTCATAGTTGAAGTGTAGGATGAAAATTACAGGCCTCTCTCATCTTTTTAAGTGGGAGAACTTGCACAATTAGTGGCTGACTAAATACTTTTTTGCCCCACTGTATAAGATGAAGATGGGTGGTTTGATGTTGGAAATGTGGTGATCTATCACCCTTAAAGTTCCCGCTTACAAAACCGTCATAAATAGAATCTTAAAGAGGGGGTATTATGCAAAACTGACTTTTTTGATCTTTCTACCATGTTATAATGTTGTTCCCTTATCAAAAACAAGAGGTATTAGATGTCATCCATGCATGTTTGATTAATCTAATGATCTCTTTCAGGCCCTCTCCCTGGCCTTATTATGGTAAGCAGTACCATCCTATACAAGGCCGAGCTCACAAGCCTATGTCACCCATGTTCCTGCACGGCTATTTTTCATAAATATACAAAAGCACAATAAAAAACAATGCACTAACTTCACAAACCTGATGTGCAGTTGTTTCATTAGAGGGATGCATGCCAATTGTGTTGTGATAGCGCTCTGAAGGGGGACTGACTTAGCATGGAAGGGGACTCAGAGCGTCAAAAACGAAATTGAAACTTCAGAGCAATACCCCATACAAGTGTAATACCCCTTTAAAGTGAGCACACTTGTGGTTGTCCTTTTGACATGATATATTGATCTGAGTGACCATGTAGTGAACCAGTATTTGAAGCATGAAAACAATCATGAAATGTAAAAACATTAGTTTTTTCTTAGTGTCCTTAAAGGTGTTACCTTATTAAAATGTGCACATGAGCTGTACAAGATGTGTACACTAAGCAGTACAGAGGTTACAGTTACTCCATCTCCGGCCACAGCGGAATGTCACTGTGGATGAGACCTTGTGTATGAAAGTGGTGAGGATGCTGGGGAGGGACCAGATTAGCAGCCTCACTTCTGCAGGGCAGCTGTGGCTGAAAAAGTCTTTACCACCAATTGGTGTGGATTGAATGATCTAGCCACAGAGCAACTCCCGGAGACCCATCCCCAGATCTTCTGTGTTCATGGTCCCAGCACACACAGCCTGGGAGACTTGGGCAGGTGACATTGTCACCATCAAGTCCAACTTCCAACTACTTTCCTCCATATGAGAAAAACCCAGCATTCCCTGAGAGCATGTATCAATATACCTGAGGCATTCTGACTTTTCCAGCCTATTCTTTCTGCTAGTACCTATTTTATGGAGCCTAGACAGGGTGAAATATATTTAATATTAAATAGAATAACCCCAGGCTTCTCTGACTTGTCCGTTGCAATCATTGAATCCCAAGTGTCTTCTTCAAATATCTCTTTCCCATAGTTTTAGACTGGGACTAAGACTAAACTTGGTTTTAACCCATGGGTGTATATATTACACCATTTTGAGTCTTTGCTGAGTAGCACAGCTGTACAGAGTTAGTAGCAGAAACATCTTCACCACATTTCTCTCACGATGTCTCATCGTGACAGCTTCCATTCTCCCTTTAAACTGAAGATCTCTGAAGATATTTACAAAATTGACCATGCCCGTCTAAACTGTTCTTTTTTCTATGATGGCCTCCAGCCATACAATCTTTGTAAATTGTAGAAAAGTGTTTTGTTGTTTATTGTGTTTGGATAGATTTTGTGTTAAAACATGAGTACATGAGAAAGGAGAGGTCAGGTGTGTTCTGTTGAAACCTGGTCCAAATGCACATGGTCCTGCCCTTTCATTGGTTAGTCCAGGCATTTCAACTCAAATACTGTAATGTTAGTTTAGCTGGAAGAATCAATTGATAATGAGTTGATAATTGATAACTGCTAATTACCACCATTCTGCAGAAAATGCACAATTATTATACCAGAAATAGATCTGCTTTGGAATACATAGATATGTATGACATATACATATATACATATACATATATGTTAAGTGAAGCCATAACCATCTTTATTGTGTTTATCTTTCCCAATTTGCAGATACTTCATCCCTTTGTCCAACCACCTAAACTTTATACCTGATCATACATCATTTCATACCCAGATGCATTCAGAATATGCTGTGCTGTAATAGAGTTAGCTGAATCTTGAGTCAACACCAAACTACCATCTGGTTAAGTCTGTGATCTGTATCTGCTCTGTGCACTCCTCTAGGATCTTATGAACAAAAAAGAAATGCTGCTCCAAAACTGAACAATGTAAACACCTGTTTAGCAATGTTTTTCTTTTGGTCCAAGTATTATTGTGTCCTTAGGCAAGACACTTTGCCCACATTGCCTAGTATAAATGTGGTGTGTGTGTGTGTGTGTATGAGTGATTGAAGGTGTTCGAAGGGGCCTATGGCACAGAGTGGCACCCTTGTCAGTCTTCCCCAGGGCAGTTGTGGCTACAATATTAGTTTACCATCACCGAGTATGGAGTGAATGAATAATGACTGGTGTAGTGCCTTAAGAGGCTTCACCAAGTTTGTAAAAACCATTACAAGTGTAAGGCATTATTATCATTATCTTGTGACACATCTGCAGCATTAATCTGTGATTCCCCCAGTCTCCACCGGCTGGTTGCTGGTTATTTATTGATTGATTTGATTAATTAAGTAGCTACCAAGTCTTAATAAACAATTTGTTCATTATGAATTAAGTATTTCTTCATGCTTTATTAGACCAAAGTCTAGTTATAAATAGGTCTGTCACAATAACACATGCTGAAGAACAGACATAGACGCTAAACGATAATATTGAAACAAAATTATGCGACTGACACAAAAAACCCTTAAGCACAATTATGCCCAAAAAATATTCTAACTGTATCATACGGTTAAAAACACAAACTGCAGTAAATAACAGCAGAATGAAAGTAGTTATTTTGTGTCTATAATGAGTCATAGACCCTCTGCAGCTCAAATCTTATCGCAGCACAGAAAAATTACAAAATACCCCCCCTTATACAAAGAAATTGTACACACAATATATGTAGATATAATACTGAGTATTGAATATTGAGCTCCCCAAAATATTGTTCCGGCTATTATTTAGTGAACGATAAGTTGATATATTTATCATGACAGGCCTTGTCTACCCCCTTTATATCATGAATCACAAAACACTACATATAAATCTATACTTCCTATACAAGGTCATTGCACTTTAAAGGAGACATAATATTTTGTGAAATTGGCTTTTGAGTATTCTTAACAATGTTACAACAGTGTTCCTTTATCATTAGTGTCTTTTGATTAATCCATGCTTTTTTGAGTAATGCTGTATTGTCCTGCATTTGATACTTGAGAGCTCAGAAAATGTTTGTTATGTTATGTAATGTTTGTTGTTTGAAAAAAACAGACTCTAAGTCATACATGTAAGGTTCTAAAATGTCACAGCCATTTTTCACATGTAATTGTCATTATGATTTCCTCTGCAGTTTTGTTCCTATTATTAAGCTGTTTTAGATCAATATGTTCCTATTATTAAGCTGTTTTTAGATCAATATTTCATCTTACAATAATCAAAAATGTAAAATAATCTATGTATATTATAGTTGAATATAGGGCTGCAACTAACGATAATTTAGCTAATCGATTAATCTAGTGATTACTCCTTCAATTAATCATATTTGTTTGTTTATTTGTTTATTTTTAGATCAATATGTTCCTATTATTTAGCTGTTTTTAGATCAGTATTCAGCTTACAATAATCAAAAATGTAAAATAATCTATGTATATTATAGTTTAATATAGGGCTGCAACTAACGATTATTTAGCTAATCGATTCATCTAGTGATTACTCCTTCAATTAATCAGATTAGTTAGTCCACTCTTCAAAATAAAAGCATTACACATTGACCATACATTAACAGTGAAGCACACTGACAATCAAGCTGTAGCAGTGAGAACAGGCTCAAAGGTCTGTGTGTCGTTTATACTTGCAATGACAGAACCAAAGTACATGCCAGTCTTTCTTTGACTTTGATCCATGACAGTCTCCAATGCATATCATTAACATTAGTTCTAAAAGGGCAGCTGAGAGCTAGTCTTGCAGTTTGATTCTGATTTATCTGGAGTGTCCAGTTTTTCGCTCTAGTTGGCATAAAATGGGCATTTCTTGTAATTACTGAAATATTTCTTCTCATCGTAGTAACAATATTATTTATTGTCCATGCCAGAGTTTGGTCTACTATGACACCCAAAAGTTGGTTAAAGCTGAAGTGAAGTCATAAAACCTCATCTCTCAGCTCATGACATGTCATCTCTCAGCTTATAACCTATGTAAGCTAGTTAATGATTATTCAATAGTATTTCAGTAATTGATTAGTTGCGATTAATCAATGAAGTTGTTGCAGCCCTAGTTTAATACCTAGTGCTGGGCGATATGACAATACATATCGTGGGGACGATAGAAAAGTGTCTATCGTGCCATTTCTCTTCTATCGTTTCTATCGTTTCTAACCTAATTTTATCAATTATTGCAGAAAATATATCATTAAATACCCTGTGACGATTGTATTAGTGTTGTCTTGTCACTGTGCATACTCTAAGTTTATTTAAGTGAAAATAAAAAAGAATAAAAAACTGATTTTTCGCAAAGAAACTCCGTCTTGTGGTTTTGCGACATGATGCTGCTTTACATTCTTTGATTCTCACGCGGGTTTGCGACATGCTACGTTACATAACTCATGAGCGCTGAACAATGGACACACAACAGGTTGAAGTTTCACGCCCGGAGTCGCAACAGACAGAGACAGCTACGCAGGCAGCCCAGAAGAAGCACTTTTACCGAAAAGACAGGGTACGTCTGTGATTTGGTTACATTTTGGGTTCAAGAGGTCCGACACGGAGCAGAAGACGGCCAAATGCAAAACTACGCCACTAAGACTATTCCCGCGCCCGATGTTAACACAACAAACCTCTTCTATCGCCTAAAGAAGGTCCACGAAAAAGAATACATAAGAATCCAAAAAATACGAGCTAAACCAAGTTGTGGAACAGCGGGGGCAAGTTGCGAAAAGAAAAACCATAGCCAGCTGAAGATAAAGCAGCCTTTCGCACAAGGCATGCCGTATGAGAAAACGTCCCAGCGCCGTAAACAAATCACATGTGCCATCTCAATTACAATTTACATTTGTAAAGGCTCCTGTCTATGTAGTTGGAAAGAACAGCTTTCGAGACCTCGTCAAAGTCCTTGATCCAAGGTATGTTATGCCAGTTAAATGTCACTTCAAAATAAAGTTGGAGAAAAGTAAGCAATGAAATTTTTGTCAAACTTTTCAGAGAATAACTGAAAACATACTTTATTGTAGTATATCGTGATATATATTGTTATCGCGATATTAAATAATCCATGTCGTGATATATGATTTTTTCCGTATCGCCCAGCACTATTAATACCTGAGAATAATATGTCTTCTTTAATAATATTTATAATTTCAGTTGTGACACACATCATTGTAATGGTCGTTGTTGTTCCCATAATCATAAAGCAGCCCTGGAAATGACTTAAACATGAAACCAGCACTATGTACCGGTAATGTGAACATATGCTCCATGGAGATCTTACTGCTTTAGTAAAAGAAAAATTCAAATCTGTCAACTGGACAAAAAGTTGTAAGAGTGAAGATGTGCCGCTGTTCATCGAAGCCACTTCTTCAGTTCTTGTCAGATTACTGGTGGACACTGCCTTATATCTGTCTGAAGTGACAAGCTAGCTACACTGAAACTAACACACCTATTGTTTACAGTTTCTGTTTGTAGGCTTGTAGGCTCTAATGAGCTACACTAAGTGTGAACTGTGCCTGAGTCATGGCATAGCGTAACATTCAGGCCCCCTAATGGGTGCTCTCACACCTATCAGCATACTGGCTAGCCCTTGATTTGGGTCTGAGGATGGACTTATAAATAGGAGATAGATGCTGTCTAAGGCCCCCATTCCTGTTTAAAGGATCGTCTTTCCTAACAAAAACTGCTTCTTTAACTCCCCTCTCAAACCATTTTTTTTTTTTTTTTGACTAAGATCTGTACCTCACTATTTTCAAAGGAGTGGTTAGTGGCTTTGAGATGGAGATGTACGGCAGACTGGGGTCCCGAGGAGCTCTCGCGACGGTGTTGGTACATTCTCTTATGGAGTGGCCGTTTAGTTTAGTTTAGTGGCCTCCAATATAACTGTATATATATAATTATATAATTATAATATAATATCACTGCACTCTTCACTACACTGAATGGAGTAGACCACATTGCTTTGCTTGTGGCTCAGGGTTTTGTCCTTTGGGTGAACCAGTTTCTGTCTTAAAGTGTTTGTAGTTTTGAAATAGAGCAGAATTTCATACTGTCTGAAAATTCACAGAAGCTTTTCAGACACAACAGCAGTGTAAGGAATGGTTACACCTTTCCTTCTAGGCTCAGATTCCCTGTGGTTCTGTTTTTAGCTCTCTTAGATCTATTGAAGGCCCATTTTGGATATCCACAAGAAGAGAGGGCTTTAAGCCTTAAGTATGACTCAGGCAGAGTTCACACTCAGTGTAGCTCATTAGACCTAGCCTACAAACAGAAACTGTAAACAACAGGTGTGTTAGTTTCAGTGTAGCGAGCTCCTCCCTTCAGATAGATATAAGGCGGTGACCACCAGTGATCTGACCAGAACTGAAGAAGTGGCTTGGATGAGCAGTGAAACATCTTAATTCATACAACTTTTTGTCCAGTTGACAGATTTGAATTTTTCTTTTCTATGGATCATACCTGGATGGCTGAGGGATTACACAGCTATGTTACTGTTTTGCTTAAAATTTTCCACTGTATGGAATTAGACTTCTCTAACTTCAGAGAAGCAAGTTTATGCCACTAAGTTACTGGTCAGACTTGTGGAGAGGTGACCCAGCTCACTGTAATGTGTGCTCACACTTGTTCCTGTTGGGTCCTGGTTTGAGCCCAATTTAGTCTGGATGGTAGACCTGGTTTGGTCCTGTTCCATGCCTGGTCTAGTCCAGGATTAGTTCCTTAATTAGTCCCAGTTTAGTTCTACTTTTGATATGGTCTATGTGTACGCAGGAACACATCATAAGAATAAATGTTTTTCAAGTTATTTTTGGGCATAATTGAATAATAAAATAAATGCAAGATAATTGTAAGACCATACTTACAAGATAATGTTGTTTTCAAGGTAAAGTAATATATCCATATCTTCATGGAGACAGGTGGTGAAACAGGTGGTGGAGCCCCTCACTGAAAAATTTACTTAGCTTTTGACTTAGCACGGGAAGCAAAGAGAAAGGAGGGACTCAGTGCAGCAAAAAGAAACAAGCTTATTAAACATGTTAATAAGTTGTTTTCAGTGATGGCATTTAAAAGAAAAATACAAGGTAACATAGTGATCTAAATATGTAAAGTGTTAGCAATTAATGCCCCAGAGAAGTGTAATACCCTCTCTTTAATAGACTCAACCATACTGTTACAAAAATACAAGCATATTTTAAAGCTGTTGTTGATGTTAAATTTGCTAATAAAATTTGTACATCTTATTAGTGCTCGTTTAGCTGTGACCATAGACTGTATAAAGAAGTGAACTAAGTGAGTGTGATGTTACCCATAGCGTTCAAATGAAGCTCATCAAGGTTAGCAGTTATAGGAGCGAATTTGGAGCCAAGTTCCATATTAGGAATTCCGACCGCGGGTATCATAGCAACCAAAGAGCCAATCTGGAGTGAGGCTGTTGAAGGTAACGCCCCTTCCCGCTCGCACAGCTGGTTGCGGGTGCTTAGCAACACTGTCAATCAAAGCTGTTGCTAATAACGCTAGCGGGAGCCACCTCGAGGAAAGAAGGCACTTGATTTGTCTGTTATTAGCCTGAAAGGACCTCCTGTGGGCTTACCACCCACAGAGGACCGACCCCGCACCTGACCGCCTATGAGAATAGGGATTGGGTGCAAAGAGGACTGGGCAGCAGTCGGGGACGGGTGTCTCGATGACCCAGTCCACAGACACAGCATCTGGCGACTTGAAACGTCACCTCGCTGGGGGGGAAGATGCCTGAGCTTGTGCAGGAGGTTGAGAGGTACTGGCTAGATATAGTTGGACTCACCTCCACGCACAGCTTGGGTTCTGGTACCCAACTCCTCGAGAGGGGTTGGACCCTCCACTTTTCTAGCATTTCCCATGGGAAAAGGTGGCGAGCTGGTGTGGGCTTGCTTATAGCCCCACAGCTCAGCCGCTACGTGTTGGAGTTCACCCCAGTGAACGAGAGGGTTGCATCCCTGCGCCTTCGAGTCAGGGACAGGTCTCTCACTGTTGTGTCAGCCTATGGGCCAAACAGTGCAGAGTACCTGACCTTCTTGGAGTCCCTGGGAGGGGTACTAGATAATGCACCAACTGGGGACTCTGTTGTTCTATTGGGGGACTTCAACGTCCACATGGGCAACACCAGTGACACCTGGAGAGGGGTGATCGGGAAAAACGGCCTCCCTGATCTGAACCCAAGTGGTGTTCTATTATTGGACTTCTGTGCTAGTCACAGTTTGTCCATAACGAACACCATGTTGAACACAAGGGTGTCTATCAGTGCATGTGGCACCAGGACACCCTAGGTCGGAGGCCGATGATCGACTTTGTCGTCATGTCATCTGACCTTCGGCCGCATGTCTTGGACACTCGGGTGAAGAGAGGGGCAGAGCTGTCAACCAGTCACCACCTGGTTGTGAGTTGGATCCGCTGGCGAAGGAGTAAGCTGGACAGACCTGGCAGACCCAAGCGTATCATGAGAGTCTCTTGGGAACGTCTGGTTGAGCCCTCTTTCAGGGGGGTCTTCAGCTCACACCTTCGGGAGAGCGTCTCCCAGATCCCAGGGGAGGTTGGAGACACTGAGTCCGAGTGGACCATCTTCTCCACCTCCATTGTCAATGCTTCGTAGCTGTGGCCGCAAGAACTCTGGTGCCTGTCACGGTGGCAATCCCCGAACCCGGTGGTGGACGACGGAGGTAAGGGATGCCGTTAGGCTGAAGAAGTCCTATCAGGCCTTGTTGGCTTGTGGGACTCCTGAGGCAACTGACAGGTACCATTAGGCCAAGCGTGCTGCAGCCCATACAGTCGCAGAGGCACAAAACTCGGGGTTGTTCAGGGAGGCCATGGAGGAGGACTGTCGGTCGGCCTCAAAGAAATTCTGGTAAACCGCCCGACGCCTCAGGAGGGGGAAGCAGTGCTTCACCAACACTGTTTACAGTGTTGGTGAAGCACTGCTTCACCAGGTGGAGAGCTGCTGACCTCAACTGGGGACATTGTTGGACGATGGAAAGAATACTTTGAGGATGTCCTCAATTCCCCCTCTTCGGAGGAGGAAGCAAAGACTGAGGACTCAGAGGCGGACTCATCCATCACCTTGGCTGAAGTCACTGAGGTCTCTGTTTTGGAGAGTCCCTGCCTCAAGTAGAGGAGTTCAGGTATCTCAGGGTCTTGTTCACGAGTGAGGGAAGGATGGAGCGTGAGATTGACAGGCAGATCGGTGCAGCGTCTGCAGTGATACAGTTGCTGTATTGGACTGTCGTGGTGAAGAAGCAGCTGAGTCAAAAGTCAAAGCTCTCGATTTACCGGTCAAGCTATGTTCCTACCCTCACCTATGGTCATGAGCTTTGGGTAATGACCGAAAGGGCAAGATCGCGGATACAAGCGGTCGAAATGAGTTTCCTCCGCAGGATGGCTGGGCGCTCCCTTAGGGATAGGGTGAGGAGTTCAGTCACACAGGAGGAGCTTGGAGCAGAGCCGCTGCTCCTCCACGTTGAGAGGAGCCCGCTGAGGTGACTCAGGCATCTATTCTGGATGCCTCGTGGACACCTCCCTGGTGAGACACGTCCCACCGGGAGGAGACCCTGGGGACCCTGGACTATGTTTCTTGGCTGGCCTGGGAACGCCTCGGGATCCTCCCAGAAGAGCTGGAGGAAGTGTGTGTGGAGAGGGAAGTCTTGGCCTCCCTGCTCAGGCTGCTGCCTCCGCAACCCGGCCTTGGATAAAGCGGAAGAAAACGGGTGGATGGCCTTGGTGATAAAAGACAGTATAGCAAGTACTGCTTGTGTTGCATGCTGGAATTTTCTATTTGTGGAACCCAATTAAAAAATGATTGAATGCTTGTCAAGATGGCTCACCTTGTAGATATTTTTGTGACAGATAGAAATCAATACTTAAACTCATTAAACGTGGAGTAGATGGGCATTACAAATCATATCCGGGATTGTTTGGGTTGAATTGAAATCATGACTATTTGAAACTAATATTTATGTGCTGGCAAAAGGTAGGTAGGTACGTAGAATCATTGATTAGTATTATGTATCATGTTTTAAGCAATAAAAATAAGCTCCCTAACCAATTTTTGTTTTCATTACGAAAATTTTGTCATTGACTTTAGTAAGGTTGCCAAAAAAATAATAATACTACTAGGGTTGCCAAGATACTAATTTGAATATAAACACAAAACAATCATCATCACAGTCTTTATGTGGTCTTTATCAATATCAGAACTAGTACAAGAACATATGCAATATTAAAGCCACAGTATGTCATTTTTTTTACATATAAAATAGACTAAAATTAAATGTTTCTAAAAATGTATGTTTCTTTTTTTTTTGGTTGTTTTTATTGCACTGAAGAACTTGCGCCCTTACTGTGAGCAGCTTATATCTCCACTAACTGACTCTTATTTGGCCTTGTTTTCATGGAAATGCTGTTCTTTTGGCTATGATATTCCACAGTATAGTATAAAACGTATTTATCTCCATGTTCCGAAGCATGGTTTTAACTTTCCATTTCCATGGAATCATGCAGATGATGTGCCACATCTAGAAAATTACATACTGTATCTTTAAAGGAACTACTATTATTTTGTGTTGAAAATTACATACAACTTTTTTTTTTTTTTTAATGATTATTATTACTGTGGTATTGAAATCAAGCCTTAACCTTAGTATCGAAATCGAGTTATAAATGTTATAAATGTTAGATTTGAGCAGTTATTGTAACCAGAATGTAAAATATGGCTTATTGCATAACTCTACTGCCCAGTTTGCAGCATTAAAAGCAAAAAAGTGTCTAAAGATGAACATGGAAGATGACTTAGAAGACCACTCTGCTCCGTGTGGCTGCAGCTCACAGACTTCCCACCAGCTCAAGTTACCTCCGTCTTAAAAATAGCACATTCTCACATTCTCCAGTGGAAAGCTGGATGGCACAGCCCACCTCAGCCTTCCACATGGACCCAGAGCCAGGCTATCAGGCCTGACCACCTTAGGGCACTCCACCACGCTCCTCAAGACCACACAACATTGGGCAGTACGGGAAGGGCCGGTTTGGTTTACTTTAAAAGAGATAGTGGTGGTTTTTAGATACTACACTAAGTGATGATGTCATAATCCCAAATGGGGTCTCAGGCCCCTCCTCTGCCCTCACAGAGTCCTTTCCTTGGTGCAGGTGCACGTCTTATTTACTTTTCTGCACCCACCATGAGAGAGATCACACCGGAGTTTATGAAGCGGTAAGATCGTCTTTTTAAACAATTCTACAATAGCTAATCTCACGTCACACTTTATGCATAGTTTGGGGGATATAAAACATGTTTGAAAATCAAATTTGTAACGTTTTATTGTTAATATGTTAGAGAATCACTGAAAGGAGTGAACGGCATGCTATGTGTTTGCTAACACAAAATTTCAGATCATTTGACGTTATTTACCTGCTCTGCTCTTACACTTCAAAGTCCTTACTGATATACACACATAATATTTGAAGCTTGATGACCTCCAGTCACCTTACAAGACATGTATTGTTCAACAGGTAAAACATGAGGCCCTATAGACAATAAATACATGATTATCAGAGTATGCATTCACATCTGTATGTATTTTGTTTCAAAGGCCCTGCCCCATGTGTGAAGACCCCAGCAGATGTCAGCAGTGCAGACAGATATGACTGTGAATATGGGGAGTTCCAGAGGACAGTGTAGTCATCTGAGAGGACAGCTCTCAGAGGACATTGTCATTCATTGGATTTGAATAAAGCTCTATATTGAAATGTGTGTAGAAATATACACGATAGCAAACATTACACCATGGCACCATAAAGAATACAAGGGATAATTATTGTACATAATCACTTTATTTTGATCATTTTTGCTGCTTAGTTCTGACACATTGATACATTCTTGAGTCTAGCCCAGTCAATATCCATCCAGACCTGGGGACAGAAAATATGAGTAGTTTTGTAATTTATAAAATAATAAGAGGTTATTACTAGTATAAAACATTTAGTAAACAAGATGTGCATAAAACACATTTGTGAAATAAAGCCAGATTGTTTTAGTTTTGCCATTCATCCAAATCACTGGACAAAAGGCACCAGTAGCTTAGTTCATTATTGGTAATCTACTCATAAATGTTAAACTGGCTGCAAACCTCCACCCAGAGGACCCTATCCCGCAGATCTCCACCAGAATGCACCTCCCAGCGACATGTCCCTACATTTTCATTAATTTACTCTTTATAAGCAATTTAATTACACGTTTTATCAGTTGTTGCCTCTGTGTTCTGTATTAAATGTTATTAAAGATGATAAAGCTCATTTCATTTTTGGCACTTATAAGCACTTCATTGTACATTGAATCCACAATACAATGCAATACATAAAAGTTTCCTAACATGAAATTAACTTTGTGTTGTCTGTGCTTTACTCTGCTTACATAGGGAAATTAGCTGATTAAAACATATTGTCACAAACATAAAACATATTTAACTGTCAACCTGCCTACAATTACACAAGTAACAGGTTTATTATGTTGTTTGTCCGTAAAAGGTTAGGAAAAAGGTTTGGGCTTATCTTTAGTGTAAAACAATGTCAATTTTTGTAACGTTACGCTGAAAACGGCATGGCTGCTGTTTGTTTACTTTTAGCGACATTTGGATGGAAGTAAATCATATAAGGGTCCTCCAGGTGAAGGTTTTGCAGGTTACGTCATCTGGGCGGAGGTCTGCAGCCTGATCCCTCTTGTAAAGATCTTTTCGCAAAGATAGGAATACTACAGCACAATTACAAGTCACAAATGTGTTTTACAAGGACAGCAATGTGAATAAAGAGTATAAATACCTCAGCAGCAACAATAGATGTCTGCGGACATGTTGGGTCTTCTGTGCACTGGAGCTACAGCACATGTATGTGTATGACATAGGGAGGGGAAGTGTGCAGTGATTTAGCATGATTGGCTCCTGGTAAAATTAGCTGTAAATAATAAATATAAAAAAAATATCTACTTCCCAACATTGACCAAGACCAAATAATTGATTTTACAAATTAGCATACATAAATCAGTTTCTTCTCAAAATTCTGGATATCAGCTTTAAAGCTACCAACTGCACGTTTATTGAATTTTTTTTCACCAGTAGATGGCCAATGTGATACCTGGTGATCACAAAAGTAGCACCATAAGTGACATGACTTTGTCACTGTGACTACACATCTTTCCCTTTTGTATTTTCCACGTGTGTGTTTGACCATGTTAAGTACCAGCAGGTTTAGTATCTGTGCTGTTATGTGCACACCATGAGTGAGCCTGCCCTTCTTCTGTGTCTGCAGGTACATACCAAGGCCAGTGGACCGGGGGTATGCGTCATGGATACGGGGTGCGTCAGAGCGTCCCGTACGGTATGGCCTCGGTGATCCGCTCCCCTCTGCGCACCTCGCTGGCTTCCCTCCGCAGTGAGCAGAGCAACGGTACCGTGCTCCGAGACACATTCTCTGACAGCCCAGCTGGCACCAGGGGCGGCTTTGTGCTCAACTTCCACTCCGAAGGCGACGGGGGAGAGAAGAAGAAGGGCCTGTTCCGCCGCGGCTCCATATTCGGAAGTCTGCAGCGTCTCCGGAAGTCCGACTCCCGCTCCTCCATTTCCAGCAAACGCAGCTCCGCCCACAGCGACACCACCATGAGCCGCATCAGCTCCAGTGACGCCAACTCCACCATCAGCTTCGGAGACGGGGACGCAGTTGACGACTACCTGCCCCTGGAGGACAACGTGGACGCCACTACCACAGAGTCCTACATGGGCGAGTGGAAGAATGACAAGCGCAGCGGCTTCGGGGTGTCAGAGCGTTCCAATGGGATGAAGTATGAGGGCGAGTGGCTTAACAACAAACGCCACGGATACGGATGCACCATCTTCCCCGATGGAACCA
Source organism: Periophthalmodon schlosseri (assembly GCA_000787095.1). Lineage (NCBI taxonomy): Eukaryota > Metazoa > Chordata > Actinopteri > Gobiiformes > Gobiidae > Periophthalmodon > Periophthalmodon schlosseri. The sequence continues at coordinate 7,754 of JACM01006678.1, read as the reverse complement.
AAGAAGAGGGCAAGTACAAGAACAACGTGCTGGCTCGGGGCATCCGCAAGCAGCTCATCCCTTTGAAGAACACCAAGACTAAACAGAAAGTGGACCGGGCCATAGAGGGCGCTATCAGGGCTGCTGCCATCGCCAGAACCAAAGTGGAGATCGCTGTCTCCAGGTAATTATAGTAATAAAAAATAATGCATCGGTCTTATATAACACTTTCCCTCATTCAGTGGTGCTAAGCTGCTATTGTAGCCACACCTGCCCTGGGGCAGACTGAGAGAAGTGAGGTTGCTAATCTGCACCAGTGGCCCTTCTACCCGTTACCAATCACTCACACACACACCACATTCAAACTAGGCAAGGTAGGTGAAGAATGTTGCCTAAGGACACAATAACAGTGTGCACTAATTAAAGCCACTGCTGCTAGACCATTATTAAACCAGGACTAGAATAGAACCAATCCAACTTTGCATTAGGACTAAATCAAGTAGACAAGTGTGAATGTAGTCCCTATGTGGATGATATGAGAAGCTCACAAGGTGGAGGCAAACCTCACTGACCCACTCTGCCACTGTGTCCTTAGACAAGAAACTTCACCTGCCTTCTCTGTACACGCTGTTGTGTAATTGCTTTTGTGGGTTGATGGCTCCTTGTGACTTCTGACAGTGCATGGTGGTTGAGTGGTTAGCACTTTTGCCTCACTCCTGACTAAGCCTAGCTGAAGATCTGGAGATGGGTCCCCGGGTGCTGCACGGTAGTCACCCACTGCTCCTGACAGGTTGCCCCTGTGGTATTGAAGAGGACAAATTTCCTTGTGGAGACAATAAAGTGTGCCTTAAAGGGCCCATATTACGCTATATTCTGATCTATGTTATATTGTTGTTTCCTCATCAAAAACATACCTGGAGTTTAACTCACAGACCCTGTATATTTAGGCTAAGCTCCTCTCTCAAACAGAACACGCTCTCTTCCACCTGGTGATGTCATTTGGTAATACAGTACAAGTACTCCACTGTGCTTTTAAACTCCATACCCCTTCACTAGAAGCATTTGGATCATTTCAGCCCTGTAATTGCCAATCTCTACTGAACAAAAGGTAAAAGGTAGCTGTTAACTTGAAAAGTACCGCTAATGCAGGATTACTCAAACATGAAAGAAAACTGAACTGTGGGTATGTTTTGAGGTATGAGGTATGAGGTAACAATATTCTAACATGACTAAAAGCTCTCAAGAGTTAATTTTGCGTAATGTAGGACCTTTAACTGTAAGCGTGGATGAATGGTTCCTAGGTGTAAGATAACTGCGTCGAGTTACTAATTTCTAAACCACAAATCCAGCCTTTCTTGTTGACAATCTGAAATGCACAATAATGCTATCAACTGACAGATAGTTGAGTTTGGGGGACCCTCTGAATATTGAAAGGTTAAGGTATATTATTTTTATCCCTTGTGATGAAAATTCATTCTCTGCATTACAGTGCTCTTGGTCAGGACATGTTTTGGGTTGATAGGGGAAACCGGAGTGCAAGGAGGAAACCCAAACACACAGGGAGAAGATGCAAACTACACACAGAAAGGCCAGGGAGTCAAACCTAAAACCCTCTGTAAAGTGGGAGTTCTATCTAGCCACTAGCATGAGCAGAGGTTAGGTCCCTTGTTATTTTTTATTTCTTATATATTTTATTTACATTTTTTGGCATCTCTGCTTCTAATATGTCACCAAATTTGGTTGTATTTATGGTATATGTTCTTTCCTCCTTTAAATATTGCCTTAAATTCAGTTGAGTTTGTTGGCTAGAAGAAAGAAATGTAATCAATTTTCAGGTCTCTGGCTCACACACTCTCAATATTAATGGCACTATACCTGATTTTTACTGTCTTAAAAAATGTGAAAAATAGAACTAGTTTGTTTTAAGCGGTTTGCAGCGGTCCAAAGTTATTCCTCACTTATCTTATGCATTCCGAGCATCCTAATTATTCACCGCAATGAGTTAAGCACTTTGGACAACTTTTAGAGACCAGTGCAGAGTCTTGCTGTGACGGTAATTCTAACAACTAGCATGCCAACACGCACTTCCTAATTGTAATAATAAAATGCTTTCTAACTAGATGGAGACAGTACATAGCTGACTTAATTTGGCCTCAAGAGCTGCTTATGCAACATATCTGTACAGGGGCATATCTGTATAGGACACATTTTGTTCTAATACATAGGAAAAATTGAGCACAGGACCTTTAAAGATACACTTATTTTATACTATATTTTAATTTAAGACTACATTTAGCGAGCACACATTACATGCTCGTGCCACAGCTCTTCTAGAAGCCATCAGGAGGACAGCCGGGACAGGGGGGCTGGTACAGGATGCAGGGCCCATGGTTTGTGTTTTGGTGATTGGCAGGTGTGAACCATTCTTAGGAAGCACTAAACATTTGTGCTTTGTTTATTCAGCCCAGAGTGTCACAGTTGGTTCAGACTGACTGACTTCGTTGTCCTGAGTTACTGATAGCATCTGCTGCATGTGAAGAAGAGGAGGGCGTGATGAAGGCTACAGCTAAGAGTCTGTGTGGCTTGGTAGCAGGAGGCTGAGGGATTACACGGACCTTCACAATACACAGAGGCGGATAGATTGCATTTTACTTGGGTAGTTTTTAACTAAATGTACTACTCCAGTAATTTTCTAGTTTTCCAGCAACCTTTACTCCTACTTGTGTAATATATTGGTATTGATATATTGTTGGTTACTATTCACATCACATCAGGTTTGTGAATTTGGAGTTTATTGTTTTGTATCCTGCTCTTGTATATTCATGTAAAATGCAGGAAGATGGGTTACGCAGCCTTGTGGGCTGAGCACTGTAAAGAGTTGTACTGCTAACCTGTAAGGAGGGTTCAAATAGGGCCCAGGAGAGATCGATAAAATACTCAAACATGCATGGATGACTTCAGGCATGTTTTTGAGGAGGGAACAACATTATGGCATGGTCAGGATTTATTTGTTGTTTTTTGTTGTTATTGCAAAATGAGCTACTGTAACAAAATAATTTAGTAAATAAGAAAGTCTATTAAAAGATAGTCTATCTGTCTAAAAATAGTTTTGAACTGTGCTTTTAAACTTACTCCAACTCCAGTGATTCGAATTATTGCTTTCAACATTGGAATGGGAATTTGAAGGCTTTACTCCTCCCCATCTTTACCCCCAAATATCTGTAAATAACTTGTTACTAATTACACTTGGAATAAATGTGACTGCAGATATGAGAGCGTTTTATTTATTCCAAATTCAAAGTCAGCGTTCATTTTAATTTTGGATTGATTTAGTCAAGTATTTAAGAAAAAACTCCAGTATCCTGGCTAGAAGTACTTAGCTTGAAAGACTGTACACTTGAATGGTGAATGGTTTTGTATTTTTTTTTTAGGTTTATATAGTTCAGTTAACTAATTTGCACATTTCAGGTTATTTAATGCGCAATTGTTTTTTTCAGACATGTTGTTCAGTGTTCAGTGTTCAGTTTAGCAGCAGGACTGGGCACAATTTGTAGGTGCCTTAAACTGTAGTATTTATTTGTATTGTATCAGATCTTGTCAGTTCTTCTTTCATGGTAACTGCCACTATATGACCGATGTTGTATGCGCTTGGTGTTGTGAGTGTGCTGTGACTGTTGCCTGATATATGGGTTTTTTTCATGGGCGATTACCGATTGTTTAGAATCCAGAGAAACCAATGTCCAATAGGTTCTACCAATAGACAGTATGTTGCCAATATGTTGGGTGGATTTCATTTGATCATTTGAATTTAGTACAAACTCGTCCATGGCAGTGGACGAGAGCAGTGTAGTCACATATTTACAGTAGTCTCTTTGGACTAAAGTGCTTTATGCATATGTCCTGCATATACATATTTAGGCAGGTGGTTGGGCCAAACGAAATATTGGGTGGAGTTGGAGTTTTAAGGCTGGTGGCTGATACCCTAAAATGTGCAAATATCAGCCCAATGTTTTGGCCAACCGATCAGTGTGTAGAACATTCTGATTCTAGGTGGACAAATAGTAGATTTTGTCCAGGTTAGAGCTTATTTTCCAGTGAAACCATTATCCACATTAGAGCTGTGGTCCTCCTGTGTGTCTGCCAGTGTCAATCAGAGAGACAGCTGCAGACAGGGCAGAGCATGGCAGGAGCAGAGCGACAGGAGACCAGGCGACAGGTGCAGACCAGGCAGGGCAGGAGCAGAGCAGGGCAGAGCAACAGGAGCAGGGCAGGAGCAGAGCGACAAAAGAGCAGGGCAGAAGCAGGGTGAGAGCAGAGCAGGAGCAGGACTACAGGAGACCAGGCGACAGGTGCAGATAAGGCAGAGCAGGGGCAGGAGCAGAGCGACAGGAGACTAGACAACAGGAGCAGACAGAGCAGGACAGGGAAATCAGAAATGATTCAAATGTGCCTGCGAATATCTTGGTTCAGTTCAAGTTCAAACTATGATGATCTGTTCCGTATGTTCTTGATTCCTGGAGCTTCTCTCAAATGCATGACGTTTTGAGCTTAGATGATTTCCACTCTTTACTTGTTTTTAGTTTAATGTTGTTATTGCGCATGCGTTGGCGTCTTTTGTTGCCAGCGAGATCGAGCTCCCGACAAAGTTTATTATTTCTGATTTTAAAGACACTTTTAAAATCCAACAAAGACTGTTGCGGTTCTTAACTCTGTTTTTATCCGGATTATTATTTTTAACCACTGGATGCCCAGCTTTTAACGTGTTAACCCACAACACATACCTGCTAGCAAAGGGTGGAGTGTGTCGATCCACTGTCAGTCTGTTTCAAGTCATCTCAACGCAGTGGGCTTCTTTTTGGGGCCCTTGTGTTATGGCATCATTCGCCAGCTTGACGCACTGTGACAGCTGTCTACACTTGGAAGCGAGGATGACGGAGCTAGAGAATCTCCTTATGGACCAAAACCCAGAGTCAATCTCGTGGCCAACTCCTTGGCTTGGTGGTGACAGTGGGAAAATCCAAGTCCATCTCCATCGCTATGATGAATGAGCTAGATGCGACCGTAGCTGTTCCCAGTGTAAATTCTGCTCCTACTGGTGCGGGATGCAGTCAGCCAAACTCTGCCGTGTTCGCCATAATACAACATATAAGTTGTTATAGTGCAGCTAAACGAAAAGGTTCAACTTCTTCTACTCCCTCACACAACTGGTCCCTTGTTATGAATAGTAAACAAAAGAGAAAGCGCTCACATCATTAGGCGAATCCAAATCAGAAGCAGCCATTCGAGCTATCAAATAGATTTAATATTTTTGACCTGGATGAGTTTGTGTGCTTATCAAGTCACGGGGAGCTGCCAGCTACTCTTAGATCTTTGCCGGACGTCACAGCGGCACCCACAGCATTACGACAAAATCATCAGTCAGCTTGGCCTTGGTTGGTAAGGGAGCGGTGTCCTTTGATGGATAAGACCTGCTCCAGGCTCCTCATCTGTTCATCTATGGTACGCCATGTAGCCATCCCACGGGCTGAAACAGAGTGCCACCCTGGAGCTCAGGTATCACACATAAACACCATACTCAGAGACACACTGTCCAATTGTGGTGACATATGTGATCGCACATCGGCTCCAATGACATTAAATTACAACAGTCCGAAGTGTTGGAAAATTAATTGAAATCGCTTATAGACATGGTCCTAAAGTCGGGAAAACAATGCATAATGTCTGGTCAAATTCCATCTCCCAGTTTCGGTGACATGAAATTTATTCGGGTCCACCAAATTCACATCTGGCTGAAAGGTTATTGAAGTGCTCTTGGAATTCCTTTTGTGGATAATTTTTGTGGATTCTGGAAGATGAATAATCTGCTTGCCCGCGATGGCATTCATTTAAATAGGACCGGGAAAAAACTGTTGAGTGACAATATCAAACTAACGCTGAAGTCTGCACCTAATAGGCGGGTGACTTTCACAAAACCCGTGCCCACTGGCTTAGATTCCGCATTAAAACACATTAATGTGCATATTTCACATAAAAATATCTCATAGAAATGAAAGAAATTACCAGAGGCCATGTAACTTGGTTGACATCAATATTACTAACAAACCTAATTCCCAGGCATCAAATCAATCCCAGTCAAACTCAAATAAAAGCCTATCTGAACTTCAAGACAAGGAAGGGACTGGGAATTATACATATGAAAGTACATAGTATCTTATCTAAAATGGATTACATTAAACTCTGGGCAGATCAAACAGACCCAGATATATTTATATTTTCTGAAACCTGGCTATCAAATAAAATAAGTGATAAGGAAGTCGATATTGAAAATTATAAAGTTTTTTGTTGTGACAGGCAATCTAAAGGGGGTGGTGTTGCCATTTATGTCAAAGATCACCTGACCTTCTATTCTCCTCTTCAAGCCTAAATGTTTTGAATATCTCTCTGTGTCTGTTAGTTATGCAAATAATCCTGATAAAAAAAAATGGCCATTGCTGGTATTTATCGTGCACCGTCAGCACCTAAAAATCCTCTTAATGATCTGTTCATGATGTTTTCTAAACTGGAAAATTATGAAGTCCTGATAATGGGCGATATAAACATGAACTGGCTGGAGAAAGAGTCGGAAACTTTGAAAGACCTATGCAATGGCCTAAATCTCACACAATTAATTTCTATTCCAACTAGACCTGACCCTAGAAATTTAAATAAAGGCACACTCATTGATGTAATCTTAACAAACAAACCCCATAATTATAAGGCAAATGGTGTTTTCCCACTTAATTTTAGTGACCATTGTCCAATTGGATGTATTTGAAATACAAAAGTGAAAAAGATGTATGCATGTGTAAAGATTAGAAGATTGTATAAACATTTCAATGAGCAGGCCTTCATCTCTGACCTGTATTACAGTGATATCGGGCTAACGTCAGCATTCCCCGACCCTGATATGGCTTTAAAGTTTTTAATTAATACATTTAATGAAATTGTAGACCGACATGCACCTAAAAGAAAAATTAGAATGAAAAATTGTAAAATCCTTGGGAAGAAAAATTAGAATGAAAAATTGTAACAATCCTTGGTTCAACTCAAAAATTGCAAGTTTAATTAGAGAAAGAAATGCTGCCTGGAAAACTGCACACACAACTAGGTGGGATTTGGATTGGGCATTTTTTTGCAAAAAGAGAAAATAAATATTTATCAGCAGTTAGAAAGGCAAAAACATCTTACTTCATGTCTGCGTTGATAGAAAGTCACGGAAATCCAGCAAAGTTCTGGAGAACAGTAAGATCCCTCTCACAACCTAGTATTCATACATTACCAACTGATATTTTATTAGATTCAGCTATTGTAAATTCTAAAGAGGAAATATGTGATGCTTTTAATTGGCATTTTATCTCTGCATGTGACGTTTTGGATAATAATGGTGGTCCTTCTGATCTTGATTATGTTGAGTCTGAACCTTGGGCAGATAATCACATTTTTTCTTTAAGACCTTTCACTTACATGGAGGTCTTAAATGCACTCTTTTATTACTAGCTACCCCATATTTAACTCAACCTCTATTACATATTTTTAATTTATCAATTCAAATGGCAGTTATATCAGAATTATGGAAAACAACACGTTTTGCCTTTACATAAAGGTGGGACAACTAAAAATGTAAATAATTTCCGGCCAATATCTAAATTACATTGGCAAATCCAATATGCTTCAGAGGCTTCAAAAGGGCTCCATGATCCACTGAATCTAAATCTTTAGTTAAATCAATAAACAGA